>BCGR01000009.1:976318-1173219 GCA_001599375.1 Phoma herbarum | reverse complement strand
TGCCGCTGTGCGCCACATTCATTGTTGGGATGTCGGGGGGGGGGGGGGCAAACTTACCACACAGTTGTCGAAGTCCTGCTTTGTAGCACCCATCTTGATTGCCACACCGAAACCCTGCAGGATCTCACTGCTGCCCTGGCCCAGGATATGCAGACCAACGACCTTCTCTTCCTCACCAACGCAGATGATCTTGTATGCTGTGGGCTGCTTCTCCTCAGGCTCCATCATGGCGAAGTACATAGCTGTGAACTCAGTCTTGTAGATCTTGACCTTGTCGCCGTACTTCTCGCGCGCCTCCGGCTCAGTCAGACCGATGGAACCGATCTCAGGGTGGGCGAAGACAACGCTGGGGATGTTCTCGTAGACAAGGTGGGCGTCCTTCTTGCCGCCAAACAGACGGTCCGACAGACGGCGACCGGCTGCGATGGCGACGGGAGTCAGCTCGTAGCCGCGATCGCAGACGTCGCCGATGGCAAAGATGTTGTCGATGCTGGTGTTCTGGTACTCGTCTGTCACAATGTGGTTCTTTTCGTTGAGCTTGATGCCGAAATCCTTGATGTGTAGGTCCTCGATCTCAGGGTCACGGCCAGTCGCGAAAAGGACTGCCTCGACTTCGACTGTGCCAGTCTTCTTCGACTCCTTTTCTTCGTAAGTGACGCGCTTCATGCCATTGCCAATATCCTCGACCTTGGTGATCGATGTGCCCTTGTACAGGTTGATGCCCTGGCGCTCGTACTCCTTTGTGACAGCGTCCTGGATCATAGGGTCGAAGGTTCGCAGAAGCTTGTCGCCGCGGATGAAGAAGTGTGTCTTTGTGCCCAGTGCATGGAGCATACCGGTCATCTCGACACCAATATATCCTGCACCGCTCGTGGCAATGCTCTTTGGCTGCTTCTCGAGGTCGAAAAAGCCATCGCTGTCGATACAGAGCTCCTTGCCAGGAATGTCAGGCCTCTTGGGTCGGCCACCGGTGGCAATGAGAATGTTCTTCGCCTTGACGCGCTGAGTACCTCCATTCTCTAGCGCGATCTCGACCTCGTTCTTTGCGACAAACTTCGCGCGTCCCCTGATGTGCTTGATCTCGTCCTTGTCCAAGTTCCTCTCGTAAATGCCGTTCAGACGCTTGACATAGGCGTCACGCTTGTTCTTGAAGTATGGCCAGTCGAACTCAGGCTGCTCCTTGACCTGGAAACCGTATGCCTTTCCGTCCTTGAATGTCTCGGCGATCGCAGCGGCGTTCCATGTGACCTTCTTGGGTACACAACCAACATTTACGCAGGTACCGCCATAGCGGCTCGATTCGACAGCGATGACCTTTGCGCCGTGCTTCGCAGCTCGTCGTGCAGAGGCAATACCTCCACTGCCAATCCCGAGAACGAGGTAGTCGGCCTCCTCGGTGTTCTGGATAGGTGCCATTCTGATTGTGGATGTGGAGAAGTGGGATGACAGATTCGAAAGGCGCGCAGAAGCCAGTGTTACTTTTGCGGTGTTCTGGAAGTGGGACCGTGGGAGGAAGGTCGATGGAGGGGTATTATGCGAGAGACTCGGTGTGTGAGCTCGTAGCCTACAAACAATTGTCCTACGCATTAATGCAGCAAGTGGGGTGGCGCCTCAACTTATAAGATGACGCAAAGGCAACTAGAATGGATTGGCAATTGCGGTTTAGTAAGCCTATTCGTCCGGCGTTCCGAATGCAGAAAGGCTGCACTGCTTGGTGAGCGGCCAGCAGATGCGTGGTCTAGAAGACTGAACGAATGAGTGTTGATAGGTTAGGGCCCGAACTCGTCACATGCAACGCGTTCGCGACTTGTCCTGTAAGAAGCGCGCAAAGAACGCGAAATCGAACTTTTCGAGATGGATGACGGAGTTCTCAAGCGTTGACGGCGGAAGGCGTGCATGACGCTAGGTTGCTTTAGACAGTTAGGCTGCATTGACCTCATCGATTCGAGCTGGAGCTTTACGACACCTCGTATGATCACGCGTACAGCTTCGAGTTTCCAACACGCACAGTAGCTAAGATATCCCGCGTATAAATAATACACGCATTGAGATCTAGACGAACCCGCTATCTCAGATTCAATCCTAGATTGAATATACCACGATACACGCACATCCACCACAAACATGGGTGGGAGACTTTCGACACCGAAGGGAGCTGATGGCATGAACGAAAGTTCGAAGCCTCACTCCAACAATGCACCTGCCCGCCTGTCGCGGGGTGGCGGCATTATCAATGGTCGAGTGAGTGCTTCACAAGGGTGACAGCATGAGCAATTGCTGAGTCCAGACAGACCATCATGGCACCGTTGGCTGCCATCACGATGGCCGGCATCCTCTTCGTCTACGCAAGAACATCGATACGCGCCGCGAAACTGAACGCCCAGAAGCATAGGGAGGCAGATGGAGGGCAGATCAGCTGGCACAAGGAGAGCTTGAGGCGGCATGGCCAGCTCGAGCGCCTGGATAACGATCGAGATACCTTGAAAGAGGCGCTCACTTCAAGCTTCTCAAGAAATAAAAAGAATACCAACACCGAAACAGGAGAGAAGCCTCGCGCAGCGTACTCAAAAGATGAAGAGGAGCTACGCAGAATTGTAGGCAAGAAGGACTGATCGCGGTTACATTCCTCTAGCGTTCCGCAAAGATGCTTTCCAAAATATCAACGAGGCGTTCAGGTGAGG
The DNA here is from genome assembly GCA_001599375.1 of Phoma herbarum. NCBI lineage: Eukaryota > Fungi > Ascomycota > Dothideomycetes > Pleosporales > Didymellaceae > Phoma > Phoma herbarum. The sequence continues at coordinate 1,170,538 of BCGR01000009.1, read as the reverse complement.
TGAGCAACGCGTGTGTGCTCTTTGACAAAAGCGCTGTCAGTGGGTGGACGCTCCTTTGACTTAGTCAGGGCAATGAGAGTCAGCAATACCACCACGTGCAGTGCACCCGACATCTCACGGCATCAGACTTGGCACCGTGACCTATCATGTGGATATGGTACGGTAGGTACAATTAAGCTTGAAAGAGCCGCGGCTGCCATGGTTGTGGACCTCCGCGGCCGGTAGCCTCTGTCGTACACAATAGCTGTGTAGCAGACTTCAGCAGCATGCATCAAGTGCAGCGAAGCTGCAAGTCCCAGCAAACGGGTATCGCACAAGGTAGCGATGTGCAGCAGGTGTAGCGAACCAAATCAAAAGCTCATGATTCAATGTGTCGTTGCAATCGTCTGGCCGCGCTATGATTCGCTGGACCTTCCCTGAATCTGGTGTGGCTTCGAGCTTCACATGCTCATGATTGGAAGACCCCGCATTTGACCAGAGCTCTGGAAATGCATGATGAACTATCAAGGCTGACAATGCGATGTGTTCGCGTTTGCAATTGCATTTCAAGAAGCGGTAACTTGAATGAGTGACAGTCAGTGCCGCGTGCAGGCTATTGCATGAGCGATTTGAGCCGTCCGGTCAAGACATGTATAGTTGGGCAAATCATGGCGCTGCAGCCAATCGAAATAACTTAGGGTGTTTCGTTGCTCTTGGATGGCACGAAGCATAGCTCGACTGCCCCACTAGCATCATCGTGCTCCCCCAACTCAATACGCAGCGCAGCCAAACTTCAGCCATTGTCACCCACCCTCCTCCCAGCCGTACACCACAGCCCTCCGCCGCCGTCGCGCATCCTCATCGCCAACACCAGCCGGGCCTCAAAGCGGTCTTGATGGAGCTTGCCCGGCTACTGGCCCAGTCGCGATTGCCGTAGGAAGACACCGCGTCTTCCACAGCTAGCGATAGCCAGTATGCCCGAGCAGGAAGAGAGAAGACAGCAGCTCAACGCCCTCGCCGGCCCGCCGAGAGATCTTACGGACGTGTCGCGAGCTGTACTGCGCAGCGAGCAAGCCAAAAGATGGACCAAGAGATATAGGACTGAGGTCGCGGCGAGCTCGAGCAGCCTACTCTCCACAGTTGTTGCAGTACGCTTGAGCTCTCAATGAAATCTCACGCAGGGTCTCCGCTGACGTTTCGCAGTACCCTCTCGATTCTGTGAAGACACGCCTTCAAGCGTACGTGCGCGTCATCGACCCCTACGAGCAGCACTGACCTGAACAGCTACAAATTCAACTCATTCAGCGACTGCGTGCGCCACACATACCAGACAGAGGGTTTACATGGATTCTGGCGAGGTACGGCCTCCCTCAGCATGCGCTGGGATCTGGGTGTAGCTGACTTCAGTCCACAGGTGTTTTGTCGCCCCTAGCCAGTATTACTCTCGTCCGAACCGTTTCCTTCTCGATCTACCAGCGCTCAAAATACACGATAGATGATTGGATTTATCAGGCAACTGGTAGCTCGCCGCTCGTCACAGCAAACACGAAAGGAGCATGGCCTACGCTGTCGACGATAACGTGCTTTGGTCTGGCAGGTGCAACTGCTGGCGCCACAATCACGGCGATTGCCTGTACGTTATGAGGTTACGTGTATCGTTTGCATGGCTGACTTGGACCCAGGTCCATTCGAGTTGACGAAGCTGAGCGCCCAGATCTCGGTGCTTATGGCTGACCGCAACGATGGCTGCCAAAAGAACGACGCCATTCGGAAGAGCTATCAGAATCTAGGAACGTTCAAGACAGCGCAAAACTTAGTCAGACATCGAGGCTGGACAGGCCTCTATTCTGGCTTCCATTTGCACTTGCGTAAGGAAATCGCGCAGCTGTGGAGACGGACAAAAATTGACGCACGGCAGTTCGAGACTCGATCGGCACAGGCATCTACTTTGTCACGTATGAAAGCGTGAAGCAGATCCTTGCCAACGCACGAGGCACATCTCCGACGCATCCGTTAGCTGTAGTGATAGCTGGAGGCTTATGTGGACTTGTCAGCTGGGCTTGTGTAAGCACAACGTCTGCGGAAATAGCATGAAGGCACTAACTTGGGACCAGATCTTTCCTATTGACACCGCCAAGAGTATATATCAGCGCAACTGTCTTGTCGGCGGCAAAGACAAGCAGACACGGCCAAAGATCCAATTCCTCAACCCACGGATGTACCGGGGTACATCTCCGCCTTTTCTCCCCACATTTTGCCAAGCTGATTCGTTCCAGGTCTTGGAGTCTCGATGTCTCGATCCTGCGTAGTCAACGCCATTTTCTTTACTGCATTTGAGTTTACCAAGAAGCGTATCAACCGTATGGAGGTCGACGACGAGCTCCTCCGCCGAGCCGATGAGGGTGTTGATTGATTCATACCATACTTGAAATTTGCGATTCGATTGTACATGCATAGGTCTTGGAGTATGAGTGCGAATACAGGAGCACGATGGAGTTATTCTGGCGCTACGTACGGTATGTAAGGTAGCATTGATTGAGTCCTTGTTTACTTGCATAGCATTAAATACGATGTCCAAATTTCGTACCCTCTGTCTTGACATTTCCATCCTTTCGAAGGCCCCCATCTACTCGCTCATTGCATCTTCGTCGGTGTTCTCGCCTTTCTTAATGTGTGCGTAATCCGCCGAGTTATACTTTGCCTTTGGGGTAGAGTGCTCTTATCAGCCTGACACTCTAGGATTCGCACGAAAAAGGCATGCGGAAGCCGCTCGTGATCTTCCTCGTTCTCGCCGTTCTGACGTGTCCCGTTGTAGTACTGCTGATGAGCGGCAGCTAGCAAATCGAGAACGATGTCCTCTTCTTGCAGGTTCTCAAACGCATAACAGATCGTAGCGAAGAAGGGGCGTTACGTCTTGACACAGACCCTGCGAGCAAGCTTGGTGTGGACATCGCGTTGGAAGTCTTCAGCCAGGAAGCGATCACCAAACACAAATGGCTGCATCAGACCCATCTCCCTGGCTCTCTCGGTCTCAAAACATCGTCCACATCGCTGTGGAGGGTCACATCGCTGTCTTCATCGGAGCCTTAATCCTCTTGCTCATCATTGCTGGGATCCCAATCAAACTTGTGCGTCTGCAGCTTCTGAGATACAGCCAGTCCACAGAGATATCAACTGACAACGTCAACGCCAATCAACCCAGAAGACGTATCACCTCCATTCATGACGCCCTTCTTCATCCAATCTTATAGCCCGATCCTCGGACTCGGCCCAGGATCCATTTAAAGCCCTTTCAAAGTACTCGGCATAGCTATGGCATAGCAAAGGCTGAGTCAGATATGCCGCATTCTACGTCCTCCAGCATGATTACGCGCTCTTCAGCCTCCTTCAAGTTGCCGTTCAGCGCTCCCTTGAAGTCTTCTGAACGCTGCGACAAGAGCTCTGGATGAACAGCGTACTCCGTACCTTCTGGGCTAAGTTTGACCTTGATTGTATCCCCGTACAGCAGCGAGCTGAACAATGTGCCAGTATCAGCTGCTCAACATTCATTCAGTAGATACACACCCATATGGGAACCGCACACCATCTATTATAGCCATCGCATCCGCCGAATATCTTGTGGTCGTCTCGACTTGATTGATGTGGCCTGGACAAGGTGAGCGGAAGAAGAAGAGTTTGCTGTCACGAGGAAAAGGCAGAGATCAGTGCTCGATGTCAATGACGAAATGGCTCTTCCTATTACTCAACATCTGTTACCAAAGCAGGCGCCTGAAGTCGCTACGAAAGATCAATATCTTGCGAATGGCTTCCATTTGCATGTTGCGCTTTCGTATCTTCATTCAAGGCCCCTTGAGTGTGTACTTCGAATGCATCAGATCTCTCGAAGCTGCATTGAGCGAAATTACCGGAATGAGTATCCTGGCTCCTGATCATCCTTTTAGCGCAGCCGTCGAGCATCGCGGAAAGCCATGCTTACACCCACTTGTGTCAACCAGTGTCTCGGACCCTCTTCTCAGCGGTAGCGTTGAGTTGATAGTCCTGAAGCTTCAGTTGCTGCCGAGTGATGTTCTTTGTGATGACATGGCTGTATCGATGCATCATACGGATCACGAAAGCTTGGGGAAGCTTATAGCGATCTGAAGACTCCCCGTACTTGTCTGTTTCCAGCAGATACTTCAGACAGTGCAAGTCCACAAGTAGCTTCAGCAGAATATCCTCTTCTGGCAGGTTGGCAAAGGCATACTTTATGATCGCACAGAAAGGAGCGCCACCGCCAGGGGCCACCTCCTCGTCAACGTAGCGAGCATGCACCGCCTGCTTGAACTTGATGGCCTGGAAGTGGACGGCAAAGCAACAGGCCTTTGTCCAGCACATACCTTTCGCCTTGCGTGAACAATAATCCTGCTCTCCTCCGTCGTCATGACAAGTACACTCGTGGCACGTAATGTCATCCCAATCAGGTAGTGTCTGAGAGTAAATCCAGTTCACGAAAACTTCGACTGTGTTTGATGAGCTGGGCTATAGCAAGAGAAGCCGCAAGATGCGGAGACATACAAGCGTGGCAGTCCGCATGTGCGAGGCGAACGATGCCCGTCTCGACCTCAGCCCATCGCTCATTGAGGGACCGCTTGAGATACTCGGAGTACTGCATGAGAAGTGCTCTGTGTACTTTGAATTCTATGCTGTCAGGACCGACTGTCACAGTCGTGAAAGTGCCTTCGCGTGCTGCGTCGCTGTCGAACTATCAGCTTAGCACACGCATGTATCCGTGCATTAAGTACCTTGGCCGATAGCCCTGCTCGGCCGTTCTTGGGGTTCACGTATGAAGAATGCAGATCGTGTTGCTGGACAAGTCTGGAGGTAGCGTTTTGTGGCTGGGAGGAAAAGTGGGAGCGCGTTGAGAGCGGAGAAGCTGGGACGAAGTCTCAAAATCTCAAGGTGAAGGACGGAGTATCATACTGCATTCACTCAAAACGCACCTGACTTCCACCTCTTGTAACGCGATCTTCTCTCTCCTTCACTAGCTTCGCACTCGCATGCAGCATTTCCGCTAGCCAAATGCCCTGATTAGCGCCGCTCAATTCGTGGACAACGATGACTATCGTATTGCATGCGAGCAACGTTTCGTTGCGGACGGCGAGGGTCCTGTTCCTTGTAAAATTCTAAATGATTGGCTAGATAGTGTTTGATGAGGTCGAGGTGAACGAAGAAATAGTCGCACTAGGCCTGAGCACAAAGGTCACCAATTTTGACAGAACGTAAACATCTTAGCAATCATCATCATCAAGGCTGGACAAGAGGACTACTCTCTAGCCTCAAACCTCATTCACGAGGCTCTCTCGCTTCGCCCCTCACAGCGCATTGCGCGCGTGATCGATGAGTGGGAAGAGGAGGGGCAGGACGGTGACTATTCAGCGTACAAGTTGGCGGTAGATATCTATATCAACAGCATCGATGTCGACTACTCTGCTCTTGACAGCATCTGTAGTCACAATAGGCTGATGTTCTAAGGCTTGTTGCTCTGACAGCGGTAGTTCGATATCTTCGTGAACTGGATGTACCACCAACAGAGGTTACCGTAGATCCACGAAGAATGGGCAAGTTTTCGCGCACACCCAGATTGATACATAACAGTCTCGGGTCGTGCTGGGAGCGTTATGGTCGAGACTCACAACAAGGCTCAGCTGCTTGAATGCTTACAATTTGAGCAAGACGTACGCAATGCCCTTATCGACCACTGTAAGATGTCCTCTAGGATGATCCGCTTCGTTTCAGCACCGTATGCCAGTGCGAGTATATTCAGTAGCTCCTGGTTGATGCATACTGCCTGCATGCCTTTGAAGGCGATTGCCCATCCGACCCTCCTCATAATTGTTAGGATGCTCAGTCATGCCTTGCAGCATCCCGCTTCCACAACCGCGTCATGCAGCAAAGCTTGGCTCAGCAGATGCAATGGACAGGAATCAAGCAACTGGGTGAGGATGATTATCTGAATTCATACCCTTGATGCAATCATGCAGGCACATTACAGGCTCTCATGTGGGGACGTTTTGGAACTGCCCAGAGGCTGAGTTTCCGCCACTATGTAAGCATTGGATATGGAGATGGCCCTGGAGGGTGGATCTGAAGTCTTTCAAGGCTTATACTGTTTGATCCTGCGCGTGCATTGTGAGGCTGTCTATTATGATGCTATCGTTGAACAATCCATTTACCGAGAAGCAGCATCGTCCGTATCCGTGTACAAGTCGCAAATCTTACTCTGGCGGTCATGTAGGCATACACTCAGTAAAGCCATTTCGATACTCCTCGTATGTCCGTCAGCGATATTACAATGAGCCTTATCAGCAGCCTTGCACCCAACAATACCACCCAAATACGAACATCCTCAGTAGGTCAGCCGTAAGATTGCAATCCCACATGGTGGCTACCAGTTTTACCCCATAGTTCCCACCGATCGTGCGCAGATAACCGAATGGCGAAATTTCAGCTTCAGCCGCACTTTCGACGTTTGCTGGCGTTGCTACATGGCGTCACCCGAAGCTGACAGGACGGAATAGCTCCGACCGTCCGCTCAGCTTACAGCGACTTGTGAAGCGCACATCATAATATTGCTGCAGCAAAGGGACGAATCTCGGTTGATATTGTCTTTACCATTGCGCGTATGCAAGAGATTCAGGTTGGTGTCGGCGCCGTGAAATGCATGGGTAAGGCAAAGGGGGTCCCTCGATGGATCACGAATAGGGCCGCGGTAAAGTTCGTACGGGCGCGAGATTCGAATGTTCGGCCCTTTCGCGACTGTTACCGCCGAAAGGGTTGTCAGATTGATTGAGACCGAGACGATGCATCTGGCGACGATACGAGTCTTTAGTCAATCGGTCGAGTTTCGCTCATGATTCTGAGTCTTCGATTTTGTTCGGAAAAGGGGGTCAACTCCAGAGCCCCTTTCAGGATTCGCTTCGACGTATCCTGCTTGCGACTCCGACGTCAAGTTTCCTTTGGGAAGACCAAACTCAGAAACACGATAAGTGACCAAAGTAGGACATCAGCCGGCGCTAACGTCTTCCGCGGGGTTAGCAAATCTTGGTCGACGTTACGCAGGTTCAGCCCTATGGTGTGGGTGGGTGGGTAAGTACGGGCTTGGTATTTCCCCTGCGTTTGCGACTGAATGAAAACTGCAAGGAAGAGCAATATTTGCATGACAGTGTTGAACTACCGTTGAGCGACTGCCACCCACTGTTGAATGGAGTGACTGTTCGTTGCTTTTTCTCAAGGTTCGTTCGAGGGTGTCGATTTGAAGAAGTCTGTCACCGCTTCATGCACGTCGCGATGATGATGGGCTTGACAGGATGTCTCCGTGCCTCAGGCGTCATGATCGGCAATCGTGCTACCCCGGGCGGCGATTGAACGGCAGAAACTTCGTCAGAATCACGCCGACGCAGGGTCTCGCGATCCCGCAAGAGCGGACTGGTAGTTTAGTGCGCTACGTCGAAGCCAGCATGGCGTCCGCTCAGGAGCCCACTTACTGTGGGCTTGCGGACACCATTCCGTAACCCGCCGATGATCATGACTGCATTAAGGCCGCTCTGAGAAGTGATGCACGCTGCCGATGTCTAGCAGGATATTAACGTCGAGTAGATAGGAAACGATGTGCGATTGCAGGATATTATTTCGCAAAAATAGATCATAAAGCAGGACTTGATACAGTGGTGTGGCTGGTGAGTCCTGGATGGAAGACTGATGGTGAGGGTCGGGAGATACTGACATCATCGGTCATAAATGTCACTTGGCATTTCGCTGCAACAAATCGAGTGCGAGGAACTCGGAAGTCTGCAAGTACTCTGGTATCAAGCACCTGAGAGAACAAAGGGTCTGAGCCTCGGTATCGCCGGTGTACGGCTTGGTAATGTGGCTAGTATCTTCTACAATCCACAAGTCAAGTCCACTGAAAGTGAGTGCTGGCTGCGGCTAGGCCCTTCGGAGCTCTCGGGGAAGGCGTGCCCGCGTGGCTGTGTCAGCCCTACAGGGACCCTGAAATGCACTCGTCCAATCCAATCCTGCCTGAGCCTTCCACAACAGGCATCTCGATTCCACGCTCTGTTCATGGACACGCTTGCGGGACGTTACAGCTAAGCAGACAGACTTTGTGTAGAATGTGGAGAAATTCCAGTGTAGAGACTTTTCACGTGTACTACCAGAGGACTAGTCGCAGACGTTGACTCAAAATTCCGGAATGCGCGAGCATGGCCTCGCGAGTATCAGATGAACTTGGTGTGACAAATGCTGCGAGGTACATTGCAAAGTGATTTTCAGCGCCTTTTGACTGTATAATAGTCAAGCTTGGTAGTTTCTGACCAAGCCTGTACTAAGGACTTCTATGGGCCAACGGAGTTGGTCCAGCTGATGCTTCAGCGAGGGTGTTCTAGCTGTGAAGCAACCATCCCCCTTCAACCCGGTACGGACCTGCGCGTCCTGGTCGACTAGAGGCTGAATGGAAGAGTCACAGATGGCACATGACATGATTTACAATTGAGAAACACACGAGCCACAGCCATGTGATCTGGCCTTGGATGAGGGTTGTGGCTGTGAACCCTCTGCCAGCAATACAATCAGCTGTCTCAATCTTGAATAGCGCATCATGTGCAAGAAATGTAGTATGTGAACACGTTGTTCGAAGTACACTTGCACTGCCGACAACTGCTGGCCGGAGATTAGGCGATGGCCTTGTAGTACAACTTGTTCTCAGGCGCAATACGACTGTACGGTTGCATCTAAACGCGTCGCACATCTCCGTTCAGGATATCTAACCGAGTATCGCAGACGGAAAAACGGGGTTCCATCTATCCATCTGCAACTCGTATACGTTGCGACTGCAGCGCTGCAAATCTCTACAACATGGCTAACTACTGTTGGTTGGTATTCTTAGGAAGACGTTGCCTGGTATCTCGGATCGCACCCGAGTAGGGTTGCAGGGTTGCGAGTGGAAATTTTCAGCACTGCCACTTTTTCGGGTGCACAGGGTTTAGTTGGTAGCGTTGGGTGACTGCTGCAGATCGCTGCCATTAGCGTGCCTTCTAGAAACGCCATGCATACACGGCAATCACACCCCTGTCATTCCTTTCCTATGACGTTATTCAAAAGCACAGTAAAATCCGCACCGATTCAGCACATCCAAGTCGCCTAGAATCTTTCAGCATTTACAATCCATTACGATTCGGAAGCACAGAGAATTAAGACCGTTAGTCCGAGCACAGCCGGACCTATTCAACTCAACATTCCACCGCTTTCTACAGATCACCTCATCAAGAGACTGTTCGGCCAACACTACCCGAGTCACCGGCCAGTCGAGTCACTAGTATAAAGCAACTTGCCACCCGGCTTGGTCCCTTATTTTCCCTTTCGACATTATGTTAGCGCAACCCACAAGACGTCAGCATATTGTACCACAACACTACCCGACTATTCCGTCACCTCCTTCCTCACAACACCTCGCCTACCAACACCTACCACAACAACCTTTTGCCACCCAGCAACAGTTGTTCGATCAGAAGCTGCTCAACGACTACCTTAAGTCCCAGCAGCAATCTTACAACACCTCCATCAACGCGTCCAACTCTTACATGACGAGCGCATTTACCGACTTCGCGAACCCGGCAATCCGCGTCCAGCAGTCGACACCCACACCGCAGCCCTCTTCGAACGGCTACCAGCCATCCATGCTTTCAAACGGCTGGAACACATATGGTAATGTACAGAACCAGTCACTCCAGACACCTGTACAGAACCAGAATCGAGGCCACCAGCGCGCATCCTCTTCTTCGTCAGTAGGATCAAGCGCTTCGCAATATCAGTCAGCCCCTGCTGCCAACTACCAGTACGTCACTCATACAGGGACTGCGCGCCCACTCTGCGTGCCGCGAACGTTGGCTGACATATCCTCTAGGTCATTCTCGAATCACCTACCCACTCCTTCGCACACACCTACTCAAGATTCGTTCATGAGCCAGACCACCTTCAACAACTACGCACAGCAATCCAATATGGACCAAACCATGGCTGCTCATATGTCAATGAAGCAGGCATTGATGGATCAGGGCGACGATGTGCCAGACTTTGCACACTCTGCAAGACAGTCAGTGTCGAGCTACGATTCACCTGCCACACCGCATACCAATCTGGACGACGACGTGAAGCCTGCAAATGGTGAGACCCTCTACAAGGTCGACTCGTGGCTTTTCAATCAGTTTTGTACTTACGATTCGTCAGATACAAGACAACAGCCTACAATTCCGAAGTTCGAGAGGACATACACAGACATCGCTGCTGATAATTTCTATGACCCCAACGCTGCTTCTGCGCCAGCAGTACAGCCCACAAAACCAGCACAGCCATCACTGTTGTCGCCTTATCGCTCCAATACCACCGAGAATGTTCAGCGTGCGCTGCAGGCGGCGCAGTACGCACGATCACACTCGCCGAGCAGCACAGCATCTCGCGGCGACTCCCCCTTCCGTAAGGGGTCACCCTACCGCCAGCCCAGCCACAGCTTCAACTCACCAATGCTCGGAAACGCCGCTGCGACACGTGAGCAGAACCGCCAAGCGGATGCGGCTTACGCAATGAAGCCGCAGATGCCGCCTGAGGAGTCGATTATCAAGACTATCTCGCCGAAAGATGCCCTTCTGGACTACCGAGCAGAAGACGAAGACTCGAAGATACCATTGTTCCCTGACGGTGGCGCAAACGAGTACGACAACCAATACAACAGTGGCGCGACCCAATCCAGCTTCGACACAACATCGGCACAATCCTATCGACGTGACAATTGGGCGACACCACAGTTTACCCACAATTTTTCAACATCAACTGCGCCTCCGCTGCCAACAACATCAAGCTTCAACTTCGTTACTCCTGCGATACAAACCAGCATGCCTAACATGTCAATGGGAGCCACGTCACAGTACCGGTCCACTCCCATGACCTCTGCCGTGGAACAAACACCCGAGTTCCCTGCACATCCGCACCTTACTTCGATGGAGTCCAGCGCAAGTGAGGCCGAGCCACCAAATGGTAGCCAGTCGAGTGTCGAGCAGTTCTTGCGCAAGCCAGCGAACTCCGCCGCGGACTCCGGGACATACTCTTGCACATACCACGGATGTACACAGCGATTCGAGACTCCACAGAAGCTACAGAAGCATAAGCGTGAGGGTCATCGAAATGCAAATCTCGGCCCTAGTATGACATCAGCGGCTATCTTGGACCGTAACACCCAAGCGGGGCCGCACAAGTGTGAGCGCATCAACCCCACAACGGGCAAGCCTTGCAACACGATTTTCTCTCGACCATACGATCTCACTCGTCACGAGGACACCATCCACAACGCTCGCAAGCAAAAGGTGCGCTGTGCACTTTGTGTTGAGGAGAAGACCTTTTCACGCAACGACGCGTTGACAAGACACATGCGCGTTGTGCATCCTGAGGTGGACTTCCCTGGTAAGCACAGATCGCGCCGTGGAGGTGACTGAGCGCGCATTTGGCAACTTGTTTTGTCCAGCTTCCAGCTTCCAAAGCACCCAAGAGCTGTTGACCATGATGTTGTTTGTGGCGGCGCTCGCCAACCAACACCTACACTACCCAGCAAGAATTTGCTGCCTAGGCTGAACAGATGCATTGCACTTGCACAGACGCTTGTCTCTGCACTCCATCCCTTACATCCCCGTGTATCGCACCGGAATGCGACTTTCCTTCTTCTGCATTCTTCTGCATCCATTCGCGGTTTCGCAAGACGGAACAGTGCAGCGTTTCACTATACTCTTCCCCTTGTATACTATCGTCCGAGCCTGTGGACATATTTGTTTTGGTAGCGTTCTACGAGCGGGCGCACAGTATGATTTTTACGAATTGTTTTCTGGCATGAGCAAAAGCGATGATAAGCATAGACGGTTTGCGGGCCAGAGAGCCTCCATTTTGGGTCAAATTCATGATATCCTGTTTGTATTTCTTGCTCCATAGGAGCATGATCGAATGTACAACATTTTACTCTTTTCCAATACCCCTTCTGTGATACGTATGATCTTCCCCTTTCAAGCTGCCCGAGCATCCAAACATTCACTATGAGAACACTTAACATCTTTAGATATGCAGCTTCAGCATTGCTGACCATGCACTGATCGTGTACTTCGCAACGCTAAACAACTACCCCCTACAATTCACCGTAGCGCTGATTCTTCACACCTTCACACAAGCACCGAAGAGCCTCAAACCTCAGATCTAGATCTTCCACACCCTTACACCACACACGTTCCTGTCAGCACCTAAACGTGTGGACCACAGCATATCGCTGGCCCAGCGTGCATGAGATCTGGGCCCAGAAGCATTTCCGTTCCGGCCCGTGTGCGCTAGCGGGTAGTACACCTGGGGCTGAGCAGCAACGTCGAGATCTAGACGCGAAAATTTTGACATCGCATATTGGAGGTGCTTCGAAATACACAATGGAGATAGCGAAGGGAGGACAAGCGAGTCCCCCGGAGAGAGCGAGGGCGAGTATCACCAAGTCCGCTAATGGAGTGCTCAGTGCGCAGCGCAGCAGCTCGCCAGCAAGGCCGGCCGACTTACGGCCGTGCACCATCCATCCGAGTTTTATCCGGCCATGTTAGCCACCATCTTTGCGTCATGTAGGGCTAAGTCGAATCGGATTTCAACGGCTGTGTGCTCAGCTCGATCACGCGAAACTGACATCTCCGCGTATCACTAGACGGTGTGCCGACGTGAGGTTTACCTCTCTGCGACGTCAAAATTTAATCTGGGTCGTCGCGAGCGAGGCTCCCAAGGATGTGGGCACAAGTACTGAGCGGAAGCAGGAACGTGAGGACTACGTCAATGAGCCCGCAAAGCAGGGTTGCAGAGCGCTGCTTGGACTTTTCCTTCGTCACAACCATCTCGTTACGTCTCTCATGCGCTTAGCCCTGCGAACTCTATAGCGAGCTTGAAACGTGGCTTAAGTGTCTCTTCGCGCAAGTCGTCATCTGCTCCAAAGAAGCGGTTGAGCGGCTGCGCTTGACAACATCATCGACGTCCGGATCGAGCGTCAAGCGTGAAGCATTAAGTGTCGAACATCAAACGTCGATTCATTCAACTTTGTAAACTTCCGACAGCACCTCCGCGACTACCTGCTTTTGCAAGCACAGAGGTGCTTTTGCAAGCGCAGAGGTGACGCGAACTTGGCTAAAGGTCACTTGGATGGAGAATGCCGATCAAATGCGTCACATGTGTGGCTTGATTGGGTGAGCCGCAGGTGGACTTCTCACCGATGGTTAGGCCTGCGGGGCGGTCATCAAGAGCTTCTGTTCGAGATGGTCTGTTTGGGAAGATGGAGATAATCGAGATGCTGGAAAGGGCGGTGTTCCGACGTGTGGTGGGAGGTGTGGAGCAGAGACTGGAGTGACGGTTCCGGTAAGTGCGGACGTCAATGGAAAGTTCGTTTCGAAGTCCTCCATTCAGACGACCGAGGTTTATCTGGGATGCATGCTCGACGATGCTTCCTTTGTTTGACATTGGTGCACAAGAGTGATCATCCACCGACAGAAGGCACTTGACCCAGACACCGACCTCTGCGGACGGGGAAGACTTCCGGCATGTCGATGCTCTCGGACTTCTGGCCTGGAGGTAAGCTTGCAAGCTCAAGCCATGCTAGAAGCCTTCGATTGTTGCAGGAAGCCAGGTGCATCTAGTAGTAACCGTGCAAGGTCAGCAGATGCTTTTGCTGGCAACGTCTAGGCATTCCGACAGGACAATGATGGAGTGCAAGATCGCGTTTGCTGCTCTTCATGTGGGAACCGCACATGTATTGCAGTCGATTGTACTTATGTTCTTCTGTAACTCCCTGGATCTTTGCCAAGCTCGAACAGACGCAGTCCTCTTACACTCACACTATGACTGTGCTCGACAATGTACTAAGCCTTGAGGTTGACATGCTTGTGGACAACGAGCCCTAAGAAGAATATGAGGATACATACTAGCAAGCGACGTCAGACAAGGTGACGAAGTACGTCGAAGTAGAGACCGAGAAACATCTGATCAGGTACACATTCGAGAAAATGCCTCAATTGAAGGAATACTATGTCATATCCCGATAGGCAATGACGATTGGCATGCGATCATCTCCTGGATACAAAGAAGTATCCCAGGCCCGTAAGCAAGATTCTCAGCAGAGCCATCTCATTCGTGGACTCTGCGTGGTATGCACGAGGATTTTGCTTCAAATAGGTTACAATTTGTAGGTGCGCCCCAGTACAGATACTCAGAGCATAACGATATGACCAACTGCTCAGCTACTGAACTGCAGTCGACTTCTCAGAACGGCACTGAAGGCGATCAGGACTTGGACACGATCACTGCAACATACTACTGAGTGCAGGGCATGCACAAGTTCGACCCGGTAGGTGACTTTTCGGAGACAGCGCAGCTGACAGCAGAGCAGCTGAAGATTGGAATATCAACAAGTGAGGACACATGAGCACACTTCATTGGGTAAAGACTCTCATATGCGATGGCCTCTGAACGTAGGCTGATCAGCATGTAGCTTCACCGAAAGCGAACTCGACCAGAAAGCGCGCCTAGCGTGAGGATAAGACAAACGCAGCAAGGTCCAATCTGCTACAAATTTGCTACATCTGTGTTCAAGTATCGGTCACGAGGTAGGTGGAAAGACCGTATAGACAGAAATCTACTGAGCCGCCGTTACAGGTGTTTTGAAATCACTCGAATTGATCGCAGATCAAAAGTTGACTCAGTCCAGCGAGCCCGAACAGCCAGCCCACGATCCGAGCATCATGACAGTCGTGTATCGGCCATAGGAAATTTCTATGAAGGTATATGGACTCACACATAGTCCAATACCAACCTAATATGAGCGGCACCCTGCAGACGATGAGGTGTCGTACTACTGAATCACGGATGTCTGTCGCAATCAGAGCAGCAAGACCCAGGCGCCAACAGCCTAGGAGAATAATCAACAAGACAGAACCTGCCGATAACAGGTCCTGTACCAGAAAAAGCGGTGAAGTGCCGCTCTCTCTCTCACATCACGCAGCCTAAAGGGCCGACAAAGACCTGGAGCTATGTCGACCGAGAACCATTTGGAACTATGCGCTCCCACTATCGGCCCTCAGGCATGCTAAAACCAGTTTGGCATCTTAAGGAGACTGACACTCCATCAAGCTTCCTTCAAAGCCCCCCCAAATGGACGTTGAGGACGAGAACAACCCCTAGAGCGCGGCTTTACCAAAACCAGGACCTCAAAAGAACAGCAGAAGGCGCAGAAGACTCCCTTTATCGTCGCGAAACACGCGCAACAGAGCAGGTAGCGTCAAGTAGGAGATAAGGTCACAGCATGTGAAGCGGGAGGAAGGAACATAGGGTGGCCTGAAGCGTAAGCGAGGTGATGAGGGTGCTTGTGAAGTTTCTGATGATTTTACTATCGTGGAGACGCGAAGCTGCCAGTGGCCTCGTACTGACCGAGGCGTGATAGTGCTGCACTGAGGGACATGGAAATCGCGCCGATATTAATGCGCTCTTTCCTTCAAAGCTGGTCTTCACTGTGCAGCCCTTCTTGTGCGCTATCGCAGACCGACGTCACAGTTGAGCATGTAATTGTTTGCTGATCTGCTTACTTCCTATATTACCTCACACTATCTTATGCCGAACTCAATTCGCAAAAACTTGGCTCTTGGCGCAGGCTGCCTTCACTTTGGTGCAGTCCTACCAAATGGCAGGGACGCGTCTGCACCTCCCTCGACCAGCCCAAGCTTGCAGCATCGCTCACTACCGCCACCAGCTCTTCCAACACTCGCGCCTCGCCTGCGCCCACTTTCAGCTTCCTCACAACCAATATGGCAATCTTGCCGGCTTTCCCTGGCTTGACTGTCGAAATCCTGGTGAATGGCGTGCAATTGCAGGAGTACGACGATGAAGACGAGGAGTTGGAGTCGCCCAACACGATCGCAAAATACATCGAGGCACGATCCGGCACTCAATTCAGCGTCAGGTGCATTTCGTCTCAACGACTTCCGGTGCCTGATTTCACTATGCAAATCTTCCTTGATGGCACCCAAGTCACAAGCACTCTACACAGGAAAGATGAGTTCAGGTTCGACGATCCCTACATCAAGAAGGGCAGGATCTCTGTAGATGGCCAGCAGACTGTGGAACAGGCCTTCCAATTCAGTTAGATGAACATCAGTGAGCTTGCACTGCTGGAACTATTCGAGATCTCAACCTTACAAGCTTCCAGTTGAAAGCAGTGACAGCCGTGCGGATAAGGACCTGTTGAACAAGCTCAAATCTTATGGCACAATCAAAGTTGCATTCAAAGGGGCCAGAAATTTTATGGATGGTAATGCAGCATCGCCAATGCAAATCTCCGGCCCAGGGGAGGTTCCGGAAAAGGCTCTCAAAGGACAAGCCAAGACACACACAGCTATGTATGGTTCCTGGTCCAGTTCCGATTTGATATCGGTAGCTAATGACCAATCAGTCTAGCAAAGGCCCGACAAACGGCATCGATCAGCTGGGTCCGTTCTGATGATATCGGCAGTGGGCCGTTCGCAACTTCCCTTTTCCACTACCGATCTCAAAGTAAGCACATTGTTCTGCCCTTTTTATCGTAAACTTTTCTAAGGAGCAGCTGCATTGCAAACATTTGGCGTTGTCCCACGAGAGCCAAGTCCAGTACCGCTCGAGGATAGGCCTGAGGCTGATTTGAGTGCCGAAGAGCTACGTCAGCTTGTTAAGCGCCTTAAGGTCGGTGCATATTGACATAACCTTGGTTTGCGTCTGACAATTCTTGCAGGAGAGGCAAGCTGCAGCTATCAAGATCAAGAAAGAGACGATTGAAAAGCGCAAGCAAAGCACCTTCGCCGGCAATGACAGCGATACAGCTGACGGTTTCGAGATCACAGAGGAAAGGAGCAAGACGCGTCGCACTCAAGATCCAAGGGATGTCATCGTGATTGACTGAAGGGCGGCGTACGGAGGGCCTCGGACATCAGATGAGGAGGCTGGCAAATCGCGGAGGGAACTAATATTCATTTTGCTACCTAGGTAAGTAAGCACACGATCAATGTCGCAGCTGCGGCATATGGTTTGGTGTCGAGGACGATGCAGGCGTGCATTTCACTACGTGGCAGATCCCCGTCTAAGGAACGGCAAGCAAGCTATATGCCATTTCACATGAATATTCGCAATTCACGATATGAGTATCCTTTATTCGAGAGCTCGCCGTACGCTCGACCAAGTATTGTGTATTCTTACTATGGCTAGTGTCCCCCCTTTTTTGAGAGAGCTATGCATATACTCAGGTGTGCTGCAGCAAATCGTCTTGTCAGCTTTGTCTAATGACCGCGATGCGGTCATCTAGGCACAGGTTTCTTCACCTTCACTTTTGAGCCACGCGTTGCACTTGCGCTAGCCAGCGGTGTTTGCTTGCTTATGCTCGACCACGGCCTTTCGTCCTCTTTCACGCCGCACATAAAGCTGACAAGACATACAACAACCCCACACTGTGGCTGTATACAGCAACTACCCTGCCTTCACCATTTTAGCAACTAACAACCTGACTCCACAAGGCTCCGAAGACTCGTACCGAGGTCATTCCAATGGTCTGGAAGGCCAAAGCACCAAGCATCTGCGGTTGCTGCTGAAGACCGAAGATGACAAGGGATGAGCGAGAGAGGGCATTTGCACTTACGTGCAGCCCTTGATGAGCCCTGCGAACTTTCAAAGCGGTTGCTAATAGGTACGGCTATGCCAGAACCAGCATTGTCGGCTGTGCAGAACAAAGGATCTGAAAGGGTCTGGACTTGGTGACGATGCGAGCTTTCTCAAGCATGCCAGTAAAGCCACGTCGACAAGACACTTAGAATCGATGATGAAAGTATTGACAAGCAATACTGCAGCTTCACACGAAACACGATGCAAGATAAAGGGATGTGACCTCTGCTGATTCCCAACCTCTCATGATACTCAGAATGAGTTTATCCAGGTCGGGCGCCCAGCCATGGGCCTGGTCTCCTCTACGCCAGCGCGAAAACAACCCTCGCCATGGGAGACGATAGGGCTGCCGTAAGTAGTGTTTTGTAGTGCTGGCGATGTAGAGGAGAAGGGATGGAGGCTCGAGAATTTTGGTTTTATCGTCACTCACACTAGGCTCAAGAAGGCAAGGTGCTTGGAATGCTGCCAGGTGGACCTCCGCTTGTGACGAGCCCACCAGCGACCTCGAGAGCTCCGGTTCAGTACACCTTGCAGTCCAGCGGTATTGTTGCAGCCTGTTCCTGCTGCGGCCACGCTGTTAATTGCTCGACGCTCGCATAGACCGCCCAACGTCCGCACGCGCTCCGCCAGCCCCTCGCTATCGAGTTGTGGGCGCCCTCGTTCCCCTCCACGAGACATCGCCCAAACACCACCACCGCCGCCGTCGCCGCATAGACACCGCCCAAAATGGCTGACTTCGAGGCATTGAAGGACCAGTGGAGCCAGATCGAGGACACAGATGGCGTCCGCCTCAGTTGGAACACGCTGCCCAGCTCGCGCATGGTACGGACGCCCGCATTCACCGCTCAATAGGCGCAATGTCGACTTGCAGCATGCTGACCTGTAATGAAGGAAGCTTCGCGGCTGGTCGTCCCCATTGGTGCCCTCTACACGCCTCTGAAGGAGAAGACGGACACTCCGCTGCTCCAATATGACCCCGTCGCCTGCAAAGCGCCTTGCAAGGCCATACTCAACCCCTTCTGGTAGGACACACCAACTCCACGATGGACTGCACAAGCTGACTGTCCCCAGCCAGGTCGACATGCGCGCACGAATGTGGATATGCCCCTTCTGTCTGCAGCGAAATGCCCTGCCGCCACACTACAAGGACATCTCCGCCGAGCAGATTCCCCCAGAGCTGCACCCCGGCAGCACAACGATCGAGTACCGACTGCCCCGCCCGGCTCCCGCGCCGCCCATCTTCTTGTTCGTCGTCGACACTTGCCAGGAGGAGGACAGCCTGAAGGCGCTGAAGGACTCGATCATCATGAGCTTGAGCCTGCTGCCGCAGTACGCTCTGGTCGGTCTGATCACATATGGCACAATGGTAGGATGTCGCATGTTGGTTTACCAAGAGGAAGTGCTAACACCTCCAGGCCCAAGTACACGAGCTCGGCTACACCGAATGCGCCAAGTCCTACGTCTTCCGCGGCAGCAAAGACTACTCCACAAAGCAGGTTCACGAGATGCTTGGTCTCGGGCAGGCTGCTCCTCGACCGAACATGCCCCAGCAGCCCGGCCGACCGCAGATGCCCATGGGCAACGTCGATACACGTTTCCTCCTGCCCGTCTCACAGTGCGAATTCCAATTGACAGCTGCGCTCGAGCAGCTCCAGAGAGACCCTTGGCCTGTCGCAAACGACAAGCGTCCTCTGAGGTGTACCGGTGTTGCGCTCAGCATTGCTGCTGGTCTCCTTGAGTTCCGTCACCGCGAGGCTGGTGCGCGCATCATGCTGTTTTCTGGTGGTCCGGCTACTGAGGGTCCTGGTATGGTCGTTGGGCCTGAGCTGAAGGAGGCTATTCGATCGCACCACGACATCGACCGCGATAACATCAAGTACTACAAGAAGGCGTTGAAAGTGAGTCACTTGCGAAAGGGCAGGAAAACAAGGACTAACCATTGGTAGTTCTACGAAAATCTGGCCAAGCGCGTTGCCCAGAACGGTCACATCGTTGATATCTTTGCTGGATGTCTCGACCAGGTCGGTCTGCTCGAAATGCGCGGTCTCTCAAACTCCACCGGTGGACACATGATCCTGACCGATAGCTTCACATCGTCCATGTACAAGCAGTCGTTCGTGCGCATCTTCAACAAGGACGACCAAGACAACCTGCTCATGGCCTTCAATGCCAACCTTGAGGTCCTCACAACCAAGGAGCTGAAGGTCACTGGTTTGATCGGTCACGCTATCTCGAACAACAAGAAGTCCGTTTCCGTCGGCGAGACAGAATGCGGTATCGGCAACACTTGCTCCTGGAAGATGTGCGGTATCGACCCCGAGTCGTCATACGGCATCTACTTCGAGATTGCTGGACAGGGCGGACCCAACCAGATGCAGGCTGGTCCCCAGAAAGGCATGATGCAGTTCCTTACATACTACCAGCACTCGTCCGGCCAATTCCACCTCAGGGTCACCACAGTTGCGCGCAACCTGAGCGGACCCTCTGGCGACCCAGCAATTGCACAGTCTTTCGACCAGGAGGCAGCAGCAGTCTTGATGTCGAGGATAGCGGTCTTCAAGGCTGAAGTTGACGACGGTCCAGATGTCCTCCGATGGGTTGACCGCATGCTTATTAGGTTATGCTCGCGCTTCGCAGAGTACAGGAAGGATGATCCATCGTCGTTCAGGTATGCAATCCATCCCGCCACCTTGTATCGAAGACTAACAATAGCAGGCTCGAGAAGAACTTCACATTATACCCGCAGTTCATGTTCCATCTCCGCCGTTCGCAATTCCTGCAGGTCTTCAACAACTCGCCCGACGAGACCGCTTTCTACCGCCACGTGCTGAACCACGAAGATGTCAGCAACTCCCTCATCATGATCCAGCCTACGCTCGACAGCTACGGCTTCGACCACGAAGGCGGCCAGCCCGTGCTCCTCGACTCGTCCTCGATCCAGAACGAAACCGTCCTGCTCCTTGACACCTTCTTCCACATCCTCATCTTCCACGGCGAGACAATGGCCGAGTGGCGCAAGGCAGGCTACCAGGACCAGGAGGGCTACGAGAACTTCGCCACGCTCCTCGAGAGCCCTAAGGAGGACGCAAAGGACCTCATCCAGGATCGCTTCCCGCTGCCGCGTTTCATTGTCTGCGATGCTGGCGGCTCGCAAGCGCGTTTCCTCCTCTCCAAGCTCAATCCCAGCACAACGCATACGACGCAGAGCTACGGCGGTGTCAGCCAAACGGCGCAGACCATCTTCACCGACGATGTTAGCTTGCAGACGTTCATGGACCATCTGATGAAGTTGGCCGTGAGCGGTACTGGTTAGAATCTGGCGTGTTATGACACGGCTTGCGCGGTGTGTTCGCGAGAGCCGCTGTTGAAGCAATACGTTGACTGGCGACTCTATGATCTGTTCGGCCCAGCGTAATGTACCCTTGACTGAGGAAATAGTTGTAGAGTGATGAAGAGCATCGATGAATCACTATCTCACACGAGTGCCCCAGTTCTGATACTTCCATGTTAGTGACGGGTCCTTTATGAGATGAGTAACGATCAAGACATGATGTAAATATGCATTCGCTTTTCCTGTTCCCTGACCATGGTATCCTCTTAAACATGCACATAACATGCTCCTCACCCTCTACGCCATCGGCTGAACATGTCTCAGCCACTCCCTCACTCTCTCCATCTTCCCCTGCTCCGCAGACGAAGCCTTCGGCAGAGGCGTATCGGGCGCCTAAGCCTTCGGCAGAGGCGTATCGGGCGCCTAAGCCTTGGCCTTTCCCTTCATCGTCTTCATCCCCTTTTTCGCCTTCAAAACGGCGAGAGTGCGCTTCTCGACGGGACCAGCCAGAGCCTTCTAAGCCTTAGCCTTCTTCGCCTTCTTCGCCTTGGGCGCAGCGACGGTCTTCTTCGGTTCCTCGACAGCAAGAACCTCGACGGCGTTGGTAGACTTGTGCTTCTTTGTTGCCTTCTTGGGCGCGACCTCGACCTTCTCCTCGACGACGGCCTCAACGACCGGCTCAGGCTCAGACTCAGCGGCCTTGGTGACCTTCTTGCCCTTCTTGCCCTTGGGCCCCGCCATCGTCTCCGCCGGCGCCTCGGTGAGCAGCTGCTGTGGCTCGGTGTTCTCAATCTCAAGCTTCTTCCCCGCCTTGACAGCCGCCACAGCACTGAGCTTTGGGGCCTGGAACTCGTACCCCATTGTCTCCTTGAGATCCTTGTTCCTTCCCGTCCTCCTCTTGTTCTCCTTCTCGACGCGCTTCTCCCACACTTGTCTCTCGGCGCCGCGCTCCATCGCCAGCCCGGCCTTCTTGTTGCGTGGGTCGACCTTGAAGCGGGTGCCTGCGCCCTTGAACAGGTTCTCGTGGACCTGCTCCTTGGGGATCAGCGAGCACTTCAGGATGTGGCCGAACATGAGGTAGTTGTTCATTGTGCGGGCGACAATATCAGCGACTTCTGCCGACGCGAATTCGACGAACGCGTAGTGCTTGGAGGCGCCGGTCTTCTTGTTGCGGGACAGGCGCAGGTTGAGGACGCGGCCGAACTGGTTGAAGTACTTCTTCATCTGCGGCTCGAAGAAGCCGCGGGGCACACGGCTGGCGGTTGTTAGCTTGGAACCGTGTCGAGAGGGGAGTGGATCACGAACCCAACGTAGATGACGCCCGGCTCTGTGGCCTTGGGTGTGTCCTTGGCCCTAGCAATGGCCTTCTTTTGCGACTTTGTGAGCTTGGGCACGACGGCGCTGTCTGCGGGGAAGTCATCGTCGTCTTCGGGGTCGCTGTCGTCGCTGCTGAAGCCGGCGAGGAGGGCGGCGGTCTGATCGTCGTCCTCTGCGGCATCCTCGACATCACCGTCTTCGGTGACGATTGCGTCGATCTCGACCTCCTCCACAGGCTCCTCCTGCGCCTTCTTGCCCTTCTTCGCCTTCGCCTTGGGCGCTTCAACGATGACTTCTTCGACAGCCTCAAGGACCTCGGGCTCTGTGGCGGTCTCCTTCTTGCCCTTCTTCGCCTTGGTCGCCTTTGGCTTCGGTGCCTCCTTCTTGGGTGTCTCCTTCTTCGCTTCGATCACGTCGAAGTCGAGCATGCTATCGTCCTCGTTGCCGTTGGCCTCGGGAACAGGCTCGGCCTTCTTCTTGCCCTTGGCAGCCTTCGCGGGCTTCGCAGCGGGCGCAGCGGGCGCTTCCTCGTCGGAGAAGAAATCCTCGGCCGTCTTGCGCGCAGACTTCCGCGTGGGCTTCTCTGCAGCTGGTGCAGGCGCGGCTTTGGCGGCCTTGGGGGATTTGGCGGGCTTTGCGGCACCGTCGAGCGACTGTCTGGGCTTCTTTGCCTTGGGCGCGGCGTCGGTTGCGCCTGAGGTTGTTAGTGTGAAGAAGTGCACGCCATTTGTAGGGACAGCTTACCCTTGCGCTTCTTGCTCGCGACGTCTGCAGCGGCCATTGTGTATGTGTGACGGCTACGATGTGTTGTGGGTAGGAACTTCGCGGCTCGTGAAAGTTCAAAAGTTCCCAGGTGAGCGCTCCTTCCACCTGAACTTTTTTGGGCCGCGCTAGCCACAGCAACTTCCCGCTAAGGCCATTTGTAGGCGGTGACTGCTTGCAACACCACAGCTATCGACAACGACTATCTCGAAAGCGCTCGCATTGGCCCTAAAAACTCGGCTGCTTCACTTTCAACCTGAATTGCGACAGCTCAACTGCCTGCTCGACACATCCCGCCCAATTATCGAGTCACAAGGGTCCACCTTCGGTATGGTGCCCGCAGTCGACATCAGTGACAAGAACGCCTGGGACGATTCCTTTCTCCAAGACTCATGGAATGCAGCTGTTGCTGAATATGAGGTAGAGACCCCCCTGATATCTGCGTTTCATTGACTGAACAGGAGCAGAAATACCATAGCATCGCCAGATCTGGCAAGCGCCTTGAAGACGTTCTGACCAGGGAAGAACTGAAAGAGCTGCAAGCGTTAGTCTGCCGAGTCATATCTGACTGTTTCGTGCTAATTGTCGTAGGGACTACGGAGATCTGATAGGCGATGCTGATGATGAAGGTGAAATCGTCGAAGCGAACGGCAACTCGGACCAGATGGACACCGAGGACTCAATGCAAGAGACAGAGGATGTCGGACTTGATCTCCAAGCAGAGCATCAGCCGCATGTAAGACACGGTAGCACGCACGAGACACGTAGATACTTGATTGACAGACAACAGGAAACAACAGCATCCGAAGAACAAAATCTATCGCATGTAGCGATTGCAGGAACCACAGCGCCATCCGACAACGCCTTCGCGGCTTTGCCTCAGGCCCTGCTAGGCACAGGTACGTTCCGGAACTGACAGTTCGTGCATTTATGGAGACTGACACCTCGACAGTGCAAGACGAGAACCTCAAAAATATTATGATGTCGTGGTACTATGCAGGGTACTACACAGGCCTGCATGCGGGCCAGCAGCTTCCGAAGGATGCTCCGCCACAGCAATGAAGGCGAGCGAAAGTGACGATTGCTACAAACAGCGCACGTTGGAGAGTTGAATGCTGAATCCTGCAAAATCCTGAGAAGTCGAATATGGACATCGACCACCAATCAGGAAGGCGCAGTCACCCGGGCTAGCCTGATCGAGTCGCAACCACCAACAGTTCGTGCCTCACAGCCTTCGGGAGCGCAGCGCTGCGAGATGAACTCCCAAGAAACTTCATGCGGCAGGCGATCTTCCAGCCTCCACTTTCAGGCATTCTCACTGGATGCGGCCTTGCGCTCGGCGCAGGATTGCCATGTCTGCGCCGTGCAGCCAGGAAGCGAGACAGATCTGCGACGCTACCGCGACAACCTCGAACCCACCTCCTACAACTCTCGCATCACGATACCCCGCCACGCCCACGAGCCTGAGCACAGCGCCTGGAATCAGTCGATTCTTGCAGATAGCAGCCCGTTTTGTCGTCTTAATGCCTAGCCACTTGAACGTTATGTTTCGCCATGTATGCAGCCGGCACCCGCCCCCGGGGCACAATTTCATGCGTCTTCATAAGCCCGTCTAGTCCCAGGCACACATTCTTTGCTTCCACCATTGTGCCTCATAACGAACTCGTCGCGCGTGCTCCACTCTCCTTCAGTCTCTCTCTACTTTCTTCATACTGTCCGAGCCGGCTCTCGTAGCGCCACCGATCCTTTAATCAGCAAGATACCCAGCCCAGGCGGTTCCGTTCCTTACAACCACGAGTATACGAAGAGATATAGTCATAATGAAGTACATCAGCGCTCTCCCTGTCGTCGCCGGTCTGGCAGCCGCCCAGATGCAGGTCATGTCGCTTGCCCCGGCCGCCGCCAGCGGGCCCGCAACACACACCGTTCGTGCCTTTCCGCCAAAACCACCCCCAACTTCCATCTAACAGTCCTGCAGGTCATAGTAGGCGGCCTCACACCCGTCGCAACAGGTATGGCGCCCGTGCTGGGTTACCGCCCGGAATCTATCACCGCCGCGGTGGGCGACGTCGTCGAATTCCAGTTCATGCAGAAGAACCACACGGCCACGCAATCGACGTTCGCCGAGCCGTGCAAGGCCATGGAGGGTGGTATGGATAGTGGGTTCATGCCGAACCCCGAGGGAAAGGCGGGCGTGACGTGGAACATGACTGTGCAGACTACGGACGCAATTTGTAAGCTCCCATTACGTGACCACACGTGGTATGGAGGAAGGGTGTTGGTGTGCATTGTGCTAACGGGCGGAACAGGGATGTACTGCAAACAAGCCAACGGCGAGCACTGCGGCAAGGGCATGGTGTTCAGCATCAACGCCAAATTCGAAGGCGACAAGACGATGGCCCAGTTCAAGCAGCTCGCTATCAAGACCAACGGCACCACGCTCAAAGACAGCGCCATCCAGAGCGTCGACCCCGCTGCCGCTGCCGCCCCGACCACGGTCACTGTCCAGGCTGGTGGTAACGCCGTCGCGACTGCGAGTGGAAGCAGTGCGCTGGCCAGTGCGACAGTTGTTGCGGGAAGCGGTACCGATGGTCAGGGTCAGAGCTGCACTTGCAGCTGTCTGTGTGGAATGAACAGCTTCCCAGCGAGCGCGGCGATCAACAACTTCGGTGGTTTCGCTGGAATGATTGGTTAGATGCGAACGCAGTGAGCTTTCACAAGCCTTCCAGGGCATTGAAAGATTGGACAGCGAGGGAAGGAGGGCTGCAGTAATTGACGAGTAGGACGATTTATTGATGGCGACAGACTGGCTTCTGGGATGCCATGTCGATTATTCGTATTTATACCACTTCTTGATGAGGGGCGTTAGTATTATACCGTATCGTAATCCACTTTGTGTGGCTGTTGATTAGACTGAGAATCGAATCCAAGAGATCGAATCAATATCCGGTTCTTTGATTATGATATCGTTTGAGCTGGCTCCGCGCGTTCTGTGATGCGAGGGTTTGCTCTAAGAGTGCTGATAGTGATTCAGATCGGTCTTTCAGAATGGGGAGATGAGCAGCAATAACATCCTTTGCGCTCGTCGTGTGTCAAGTGGAAGGTTGTTCTCGTGATGTTGGATTGACAAACTCTCATATGAAGTTGAAGTTGCGAGCTGAGCCGCCTGATGCTGATTTTACGCTGCGGGTTTCCGTTGTCGCTGAGTCCTTGGATTTTCGGCGACTTTCTTACTCGTAGCGTGTGCACGTCTTTGAATTTTAATCATGCTCTAGGAGTCTTGTGGTTGGTAACGATCGCTGTGCTTGCACGTATTTTAGCGTATGCCTAGGTGTCGAGGGCTCGAGCTCGAATCTGAGATACGTCTGGTCTTGCTTGAGTCCGTGGCTGCACGTGCTTAAGACCTGAAGTGCTGCTATTTCACCTCGAGGATCAAGAAGTCGATTCTTGTGGATCAGTACGCTGTCAAAATTGCACTCGGTTGGCTTGGAAGAAGGGTTGGCGCAAGTGAGCGTGTATCACGGCACGCAAGACCGCAAAATCGCTCAATTAGAAGTGTCGAGTACCCAAAACCCATATCGCAATGACTGCGAACCTTCAAACTCCATCTCATGCTGACTTCGTTCGTCTACGTGGCTTCACAGGTCGTGCGCGCTGCATTCTCTGGGGGTCGCTGTTCGCTCATGCCTCAGACATTTATTTTTTGGCGGCGCCCTCGGCCTTCTTCGCTTCGGCTGCGCGACTTATCAGCACCACCCACAGGTCACGGGACTCGTAAATGCGCTCGCAAAGACGCGAGATAGGACAAGCTGGAGTGAAATGGAATTGTAAAGACGTACCGGCGAGCTGCTTGGCGCGCATGATGGCAGCGGCGTTCTCCTTGGCCTTTTGCTGCTCGGAGCCAGACATCTGAAAGAATCAGTCCCGTCGAACAAAGATCAAGCGCTCAACACCGTAACGCGTGCAAAATCGACAAGTGAAGCTCAACGGTCGGGACTTACGGTGTTTGCTTTCTTCTACAACAGTTGTCAGCATGGATACGCTGCGGAAGGCTGAGGCAAACCCACCTTGCCAGCCTGCTCCTTCAGGTTCTTCTCCCTGGCCTTGTCACGCTGGTTACCACGAGCCATCTTGTCAACTTGTCTCTCTGGGAGTCGCGAAGTTTGGTGTTTGGATGCTTGCTTGCAGTGCTGCGGTGGAATCGAGGGTGAAGAGGGTAAGCGTCGACGGAAGGCGTTAAAAGCAACGCGGTTTGCAGGCCCGTGATTGGCGCGCGGAAGGGAAGGGTCTAGATGGCAGGGGTGGGGCACATGGAAAGTGCGCCGCGTTGGGTGTGTTTGCTACACTCCCCAGTGTCACCCTCTGTCTTACTCTAGAGTGATTGCATATAATTCCTCGCATCTCTAGTAAAGCAGCAGAGGTTTATTGGGAGCGATGTGTAATGACGACCAGTGAGCTGATGCGTACGCCTTCTTCAATTTCGTGTCAATATTTGTGGCGATCGAGCAATCGATTGCTGAGGCTCGAGCAACACTGCATTAACAATGCGCCGTCTCCAGACCCGGTTGTGTCGAGTCCATTCACCATAAAAGCGAGGAAAGACAAGATTCGATCGAGGAAGTAGCACCTGGGCGGTGCAGGATGCGTCATGTAGGTCGCTCTCGACTCGGCCTTTGCCTAGTGACTGATGTATCATTGCAAAAAATTGGACAGAGTTGATGAGACCTTGCGTGGAGACAGGAAGGAAGCGCACCTTTGACGCATGGAAATTGCAGAGGCCGGCATTGGGATACGTATCCGTCAACGACAAGAAATATCGTCTGGAGACCCGAGATTCCCCCTTTCTCCTGGACCTCCAGCCCACTGACCTCTTTTGGATCTTTCATTCCGACATTTCCTTACTTTCTCACTAATTTATGCGATTGGCTCTTTCCAGCGAACCTCAGGTCTGCTAGTAGGGTTGGCAGTTGGTCCCTGCTAGCTCAGCTTCGACGTACGGGCAGTAGCTGGAGGATAACCATCACATGATCTTGAGAGCGCTCAGCCCTGTGATGTCGATACAAAATTTGTGCTGAGGCGTTAGTTACATCGCTGTGGTTGGTCATGCCGTGTTGCTCAATCCAAGCCACAGTCTTGCAACAAGTTGATGCGCGGCTTATATCGATACCGCGATAACAACAAACATTTATTTGAACGAAATAGTGTGAGCAAATGACGCATTGCTCCTGAATAAGGCTGATACTCTCAGGCTCCCGTTGGAAACTTCCATTCGAGGCCCGTCTCACCCAGCTAAAACGACAGCATCCTTACCAGCAGCGACCATGTCGGAATCTGAGATCACTGATGTGGAGTCTCAAGGAAGCGGATATCTTGATCAACCTTGTCATTGGAGGATCGCAACATATGTGCTAAAGATTATTGGCTGATTGAACAGAGTCTCAGGTCCCTTGATAGGTTTCCTCGCTCTCATCTGGGCTGTCAAGTCATACTTGGAAGCCGTGAAAGCAAATAGATTGGCTGCAGAGGAGGCTCGTGGAAATCACACCGTCAAGACACGTCTTTCCCGATATGTGACGCCACGCTAACCAAAGCGATAGGAAGATCCATCGCTCAGGAATAACCCAGTAGGCCTGAGATATGCTGACGGATAATCAGTCTTGCGGATCTGATCCAGCAGATGAGGCAGTCGTAATGGTTGTTAAATCAGATGAACACAAGGTATGTGAGGAACTTGGGAGTTGCTCACACATTCACCGACTGATTTTGCCAGCCTGCAACAGCTGGGGAGACTCTAAGCAACACAGCTTCTGCATCTTCGCATCTGTACGGACCCTGCGTTCTTCCATGTGGCACTACTGTCACACTTACGATCAAAATGCCTCCGAGTTCGCTAGAAGCGTTTCGCCTCGACACAAAGATGCAAACTGCATCGGAGGACTGTCCATTGTTGCCAACATTTTTTTTCCAAAGTCCGTTGCATCACTAAAAATGGATCCTTCTAGGTCCACCACATTACTCGAAATCGCAGCAACACCGCAACACTCTTGCCCGCCATCATTATGCGCGGTCGGGCTTTTAGGGGGATCACAGGGCCAGAAAGCGTCTAGGGCCACAGTCATGACAGGTTGATACATGCGAGCCGGCGCCCCACAACCTCTGCACAATGACTTCCAAGGGGATTTGGATCGTATTGGACTGAACTCTATCATTGCAAGGCCGACAGTCGTTGCACGTGCCACGTAAAGCCCTTTGGTGTACTTTCTGATCGGGCTGTATTCGAGTTGCGTACTCACCGTCAGCTTTCGGCTGCGACAAAGGATATCCTAATTAGGCGTAAAGGCTTGAAATTATCGTTCGAAGTTCTTTATATTGAACCTGAGTGTCATATGTCAGGGCGGTGTTTTCGATATGGCACCGAGATCATTAAGATATCAAACAACGTATGGAATGAACCTCTTCGTCCGTGCGCTATACTCTCTCCACTTCTGGCCAAACTCTTTCTCCATCATCGCCTCTTCATCCCTCACCCTACCCAAAAACAGAATAAGTGGGATGCCCATAGCGACAGCAGGCACCAAGTATGCGTACTTCCCGTCCGTAATCAGATTCTCATCGATCATCGGCAGCCAACAGCTGACCAGCCCTCGCTGACGAAAGAACAAGAAGTTCGTGGCCAGAAGTACCGTGAAGAGACCAGTATACGATGGATGGCGGACATATGCGTATTGACCAGACGTGACGAGTTGGTCGGGTTTGGCAATTCGATAGGTGAAGTTGGAGCCAAGTTGAGCGTAGGCTTGGAAGCGAATGTAGCTTCCTATGTACAGCAGCGCAAGAGAAGCGACAAAAAACGTCGACCATGCGAAGAGTTGTGGATCCAAATACTCTGGTGTTGGGCAGACGGACTTCAGCACCTCATCACTGCGGGGTAGCATTTGGTAGAACGACAGAGCGACCACAGCTTGGTGAAACGCGAGAGCCATTGTTGTGGCCCGCGCGATGATCATGCCCGAAGGCGACGCCATAGCCCACCCTATCCATGACCCAGTCTGAGTCGAGATAACTTTGTCACTGGGCTGCCGAAACGAAAGTTGGATCAGATAGCCAGAATGTATGGTGACGAGAGCATAGAGGATGACCGATATGCTCATCGTCTTTGCGCAAAGGGACTTCGGGTCTAGCAGATAAGGTTGAGGTGTTCGAGTTTATTGGAAGATGAAGATTGTTGCGGCTGGACGATTCGCGAGGTGGATCCGGGTGGTTACGTCATGCCATGCGGCTCCACACCAGCAAAGTTTCCAATTGTCAACATTTTTTCATCTCTCAAATCTCTTGCCTTACAGCAAAATGCAAGACTTATACAGTTATGCACAGGGTTCTGCACCATGTGTTCCTCTCGGCTCCCAGCAAATGCAGTGCGAGGCATGGCTCACATTTGATGCTCTGCAAATCTAAGCTAAAAATCGGTATGTGTTATCGAGCATCAGCTGGCCTGTCGTGTCAGATAGTCTTAGAAGTGCACTTTATGGACGCCAGCCTCATCCAGACACGAACTATCATCGCAGGCAACATGCCTTGCATCATCGGTCGGGTGGCAAACACAAATTATTAAGACTACTACCCAACATCCTCCTCTTTTTCGAGACAACGAACTCCATACTTCAAGCTTCGCGTCTGACTTCATTGAGTACTTCCTATTTGAGTTACACATAATGGTACTCACCGTCCACGTCTACGGCCATCCGCACCACGCCAGTGTTCCAAACAAAACACATTCGGTCGCGGTACTCGACAGAGCTGCCGCAACTTCCAAATGTGCCTTGACATCATGTTGAGATTTGGATTGGCCGAACCTCCCTGGCGCTGCAAGTGACCCGCCCGTGAGAGACATCTCGCCATGCAAGCGTATGGACTAGGGGTTCGAGCGAGAAAGACCAAACCTCGAACGACGTACTGCACCGCAAAAAATGAATTTTGAGATGACATTAGCATACCAAACATGCTCCGCGTTCCCACACGAAATGCTGTGAATATCCATCTTCCTTCAACGACTCTTTCTCACCCAGAACATAGATATGCCCGCACTCGATGGAAAACAAATCATGTCAAGTTCTCTCTTGCATCCAAGCTCATCAACGCGCTTGGACATCCTTTCACCACGTCGGATTCGACCACCAGGAGTGCAGATACGCTTTGGTGTCTTGGATATCAGAGGCTTGCTTGCCGCCATAGCGGGTATCAGCTATAGATCTTCATTAGGTGCCTTTGAGTATCGTCGTCTTCTAGGGTTTGCTTCATCAGGTGAGTACTCGACTGCCCATGAGTTTGAGATGGCCGCAGGTAACATTGAGCAGCACGCGACAAAGAAACCACAATATCATGACTGCGGAGCTATCTTTGACAACCAGACCTGCATCGTTCGAGGCGGAAACGTAGTGATAGAGTTTGCGATTTACGCGCCGAAACCCAAGAGGGCGGAAGTGCTCGTCGGAAATGGGAAAGGTATCGAAGAAAGGTACCTGTGCACAATCGTGAAAGCGACTGACGACTTGCAAATCTTATTATATTCGTTGTACATCAATTCGTTATCTTACATCGACAATGTTCGCCGCAATTACTGTCATCATCAATACACGTCTAGAGCTTGATAAAGTCAGACCTTTGCTTGCATCCAGCGACTTGACCACGGTGTTACGTTCATGCAAAGAGCCTAAGCATTGATGGCTTCCTGTCTCTTGACCTTCTCTTCCTCATCGTAGTATCCGAGATAATGTGCCAAATATTCGCCAGCCAGGCCGAGACTGATTGCTCCTCCAGTGAAGAAAGCGCCGTTGACGAACCACCACCAGCAATTCTTGACTTCCTTGAGCCTGACGCGGCGGATCATGGTGCTGAGTGTGAGCGCAGCGCCTCCGCAGGATCCAAGATAGAAGAGGGGACCAAGGCCTGCAGCATAGCCAGAGGCTGCAAGTAGGCCAATTTGTACAACGGCGAGACCAGACAGAACAGCCTTTGTCTCCTTCTCGTGCTTCAGCGCAATGCTTTTGATGCCAGCCTTGACGTCGTCCTTGATATCCATGTGGGCATAGATCATGTCGTAGAGTACGGTCCAGGCGACATTGCTAGCGTACAGAAAGGCAGCCGCGGTCAGTGCGGCCTGATTGGCAAGAAGGTCGATGCCCAGTGCAGGGAAGCCCATCATTGCACCCCAGGAGAAGGTTAGACCGAGGACGAACTGCGGGTAGTAGGTGACACGCTTGGCCAATGGGTAGAGCGTGACAAGAATGAGGGAAGGTGTGGCGTACCAGAAGCACTCCCATGGTAGGGAGAGCAAGACTGCCAGGCCAGTGAATAGCTGACCACCGAGGAAGACAATGGCCTGCTGAGGTGTCACTGCTCTCCTAGCAAGTGGTCGAAGTCGTGTGCGCTCGACATGAGGGTCAAGGTTCCGGTCCCAGAGGTCGTTGATGGTGCATCCAGCCCCTCTCATGACCAGGGCTCCAGTGAGGAAGAGCGCTGTGGTGCCAAACACAGCTGACGGGGCAGCGACAGGCACAGCCATAGCTCCTGCCAGTAGTGTGCTGAAAAGACATGGGAAAAAAAGATAGTAGGTTCCTGCAGGTGCCTGCAGCCGCATGAGCTCAGCATAGGGGATCGCTTTTGCAGGGAGATAAGAAATGAGACCAGTGGTTGGAGGTTTATATGGTGGTAATGCCTTAACTGGTGGTTCTGGTGTCGTTGTCGCTATGCTCGAGGCAGGGACTGAGAAGCGAGTCAGGGCCTGTATCCTTGGTCGACACGTCTGTGAGCTTTTGGATGTGACGAGTTGAGCTGGGTTTGCTCGATGCCTCACAGGCAGAAGTGACGTTGACGATAGCGTTCTCCTCCATGAAGTCTGGGATCGAGATGTGAATAGGCTATTCTGGCGGAAGAGTGCACCGCAACGGCTAGATCGAAGGAACGGAGTTGCCATGACCGTTGCGCTAGTGGTTCAGGGATTCTGAACCAGGTGTGGATGGTGATAAAGCGGGCCCGCGGCCTACCTAACGAGTATCTGGTGAATTATAGGATCGGACGCGCCACACAAATAGTTCTACGTCGTCCTGCCTCATTCACACATGCCGAGCAGTGTACGGAAAATTCGACGCGTCCCGCTCCGGCTCCGATGCTCGTGCAATCGGCGTCGATGGTGAGGGTGAAGTCTGAAGAAACGACCCGAGAAAGTGCAAGTCCACTAGCACGAGTCCGTGCGCGTTTCCGAGCCGAGCTCCAGCCTCTCGTTCAAGCTCACTGTCGCGTCCACAGCACCCTCCAGGCCGTACTAGCGCCGCCGCCGCCGCAACCACCACAGCGCCGCCGTGCTCTCTCACCACCTAGGCACGGTTAGAGACACCTGCCTGGCGCTCGCCTTCGGACTCCAAAGTCTACAGGCCAACCGCAATGCCGCGGAGGTGCGCTCAACTACGCCCGGAAGACGCGACTAAGGGAAAGCGCCTTTGCACATAGGATGCCCGCCGCCAGACCGAGGGCGTCTTTCGAGCCCATACCCCCCGATTTCGACGTGCGCACTTTCGTGGAGACGGCCGAAAACTTTCAATATGTCGATCGCATCTCTTATGAAATGATTGCCAACAATGGCATGGAACAATTCGAAAAGCTCGTGCTGCTTCATGTCATTATTGGAGGAAAACCTCTGGTCATCGATGGCTTTGAAGAGGTTCTGGACCCATGGACCTTCACACCGTCATGGTTGCGAGATAACCACGGCGACAAGGGTGTGTCAAAGGCATTCCAATGACTGTCGCTAGCATTGTGCTCACACTTCTTTAGTCGAGAATGCGCGCAACCTCACGACGAAAGAAAACATCCCACTCACTATCAAGCACTACCTGAAGCATCTCTCCAAGCTGACCGACCAGTTCTTCGACCATCCAGACCGTTATCGGGACAAGACTCGACAGCGCATTTATTTGAAGGACATTGACTGTCCTCAAGTTTGGCAGTACAAGCTGAAGGATCACATACCTTCAGGTCTGTTTTACCTCAACGACAGTACGGGCGAGGTCGATGGAGCTGGTGCACTGGAAGACTTCACTGGGCGCAGAGGCCGTGGAATTGGACGAGCAGGGGATCTGATGAGCAGTCTGCCACCAGAGATGCGCGCTGAGAACCTGATGTGTTACATCGGACACGAGGGGACGTACACGCCGTCTCACCGAGAGATGTGCGCATCGCTCGGCCAAAACATAATGGTTGATGCGTCCAAGCAGATCAGCGAAGATGGCAAACCTGAGCACCCCGGATCCTCACTTTGGTTCATGACTGAAATGAAGGACCGTCATCTCGTTTCTGAATATTGGTTGTCAGTGCTTGGTCACGACATCGAGGTCGAGAATCATTTTGCGCAATTGATCGCGTGGAAGAAGGCACCTTTCAAGACGTACGTCGTCGAGCAGCGTCCCGGCGATTTCATCTTGATTCCACCTCTAGCTCCGCACCAAGTCTGGAACCGCGGCACACGTACTATGAAAATTGCATGGAATCGTACAACTGTCGAAACCCTTGAGCTTGCCATGTCGGAAGCGCTGCCCAACTCCAGGATCGTCTGTCGTGACGAGCAATACAAGAACAAGTCCATTGTCTACTACACCCTCTTGAAGTACTCGCAACTTATCAAGACCGCTCGCGCTCAGGTCGAAGCTGGTGGTGAGCAGGCAGAAGCCGTTCAACATTCTGTCAAGGTTCGACAAGTCCAGCGCGACTTCAAACGACTTTTCGATTTGTATAAGTCAATTATGCTTACAGAGATGTTCGATCAAAATTCGAGAGAGCAGTGCGAATTCCTCCCATACGACAGCAATGTTACTTGCGCCTACTGCAGATGCAATATCTTCAACCGATTTCTGAGCTGCAAG
This sequence comes from Phoma herbarum, assembly GCA_001599375.1. NCBI lineage: Eukaryota > Fungi > Ascomycota > Dothideomycetes > Pleosporales > Didymellaceae > Phoma > Phoma herbarum. Next base: position 1,135,468 of record BCGR01000009.1, on the reverse strand, counting down.
ACGTGCAAGAACCTGTTCAGCTCCGAAATCGAGGAACCGTATGACGTCTGCATGGACTGCTATTGTATGGGACGCAGCTGTGGCTGCCAGTCTGGTTACCAGTGGGTGGAGCAGTGGAAGTGGAAGGATCTAATTCACAAGTACGAAGAGTGGCGCGCCCAGATCATCGATATTGATGGCCACATGACCAAGACTCCTCTACCTCTGCAAGAAGAGCGACGATACTTGGGCAAGAAGACATTGGCACAGGTGTGCCAGGAACAGCTTAAGGTCCGACCTTTCGTCGATATCAAGGCGCCCCACGTTGAGGATAACTCGGAAGACGAGGAGATCGAAGTTGACGCCTATGGTGTTGCGAAGAAGGTGATGAACAAGAAGTCGAAAAAGTGGTTGAGGACGCACAAGTCTTGCCACGTGTGTCTGCATCGCCATCCTAACTGGAAGGTAGCATTCTGTTCCAACTGCGACTTAGCCTTCTGTTATGGTACGCTGTTCAGAGCTCATGACATGATGCCCCTGAGCATCATGGAGCAACACAACTGGAAGTGTCCTCATTGCCGGCGCGTGTGCAATACAGGGCATTGTAGACGTGACCCTCGTCAACACCCTTACGAACCAAAAGGCACCCTTCTTGGCCACGACACCAAGAAGGTGGCAGATCCCCGCTCTGTTGAGTGCCTTGTCGATTTCAGTGTCTCGAATCTCAACTGGATGCGTGAGGAAGAAGGCGTGGGGCAGACTGCGATACAGCGGCGCATGCAGCAAGCTGAGCAAGACCGGATGGCAGATCCATCGCTCGATCCTCGATACATGGATGAAGATCCTACGTACCAAACTGGCATTGCATATTCTCCAATCGAAGACGCGATCGGCAACATCGAGGACTACGGTAGATTTGTGGACATTGACACTATTCAAAACGGCGAATACCCTGCTCACGATCCGAATGGCGACATCCCGCGACTAGGACAGAAGCGAGGACGTGAAGATGAAGATGAGCAGACTGGTCGCAAGAAGAAGCAATCCAAGAAGCAATCCAAGAAGCAGAAGAAGAAGGACGAAGACCAGCCGCTCGAGCCGAAAAACGTCTCTGGTAAGCAATATCAGAAGGAGATGCAGCGTAGGCTTCTGGACGAAGCCAAGCGTGAGGACCGCTTCATCCTTGTCGCTGCGAAGATGAAGAACAAGTCGAAGGTTGTCAAACTTTTTCTGGATTCCCAGATCCTCGAAAGCATCAGCAATCGTCCGATGCCTGAGCGCCCTCTGGCTGTGGCTCGACAGAGCACTCCTGTAGAGGAGGGAGAGGGTTACGCTATGGGATCAATCCTGCAGTCAGATATCATGCCTAAAGCGAGTACTGCAAGAACCATCGATGAGAAGGAGAAGGCGACGAAGGTGTTCCGATATCGAGTGGAGCCGGACGAATCGTACACGACAAAGAAGCGTAACAACGACCTTGGCGGTCCTGCCAAAACGCCTGGTCGACCTCGCGGTTCAAAGCGTTATGAGGAGATCACACTTGACTCCGATGAGGAGCTTTTTAATGACGATAATGATGATGATGATGATGATGATGATGATGATGATGATGATGATGATGACGATGACGTGGACCGCGCGTATCCTGGCCAGAGTCGTCAACGCAGGTCGAATTGGCTTGCTCGCAAGAACCAGGATGAAGACGAGGACCTCCCCACTGAGCTTCCTGCTGACTTCAGGGACGGCGACATGCGGCCTGGCCGCGACCGTGAGCGAGAGCGAGAGCGAGCCCGTGAAAGGGCCCGTGCAAGGGCTGAAAAGGGAAATTCAATGCCAGCCAAGCCCCAGCCAGGCATCAGACCAAAAGGTCGCCCACCAAAGCAGCGTAGCAATAGCACTGGAGGCGTCGCCGCTGAGCCGGGAAACAGCATTCAGGATGCCCTTCAGGAGGATCAAGACGCAACCCACGAGAAGGACGATCGGTCCAGTGAAGCGCTCGTGCTTGCCCAGCAGGCAGCTGCCGCTGCTCTCGAAGCTCGCCAGCGCGAGGAGGAGGCTCGGACACGCAAAGAAGAGGACCATGGAAAAGCTCTCGAGGAAGAACAGAAGGCGGCGGCGGCCGAGCGCGAAGCTCAAGAGAACCTGCGGGCCAAGATGGCGCTCTTCAATTCTGACGATGACGAGCCTGTCGATGATTTCATTAACGACCTCGCCGCTGAAGATCCCGTCTTGGATGACGATTTCGAATTTGCTGAGCCGACTCGCACAGGCCCGCCCCAGGCGACTAACTCCCTCTTCGACCGCCCAGACATGGTCGGCAAGAAGATCAAGATTGTCTCTTCCGCGTCGAAGCGTAACGGCGAAAATGCCACCACGACCACGACAACCACCTTCACTGCGCCGGTGTCAACTTTCACAAGCGTCAATAAGAAGCCACAGGCAGTCGATATGTCCGACTCTGACTCTGATGATGAAATACCAGCAAGTGCGCCTGTGGCTAAGAAGCCTGTCGGGCGACCCCGTGCGATGTCCACAAGAGGCGGCATGACGCCTACTAGGGGCGGTGGAACACCAAAGCGTGGCCGTGGACGACCACGGAAGGCGATGTGAGAAGCATGGCACAGATTTGCGAAGGACAGGGTTGAGTACGTGGCTTGTTGATGCAGGTCTTCTGCTTTCTTTGCATCTCAGCGAGGCGCTTGGGGACGTTATGGCACCCAACTTCAGTTTGCGTTCTCGATGAGGATAATTCAATACACTTGTGGAAGCCAATTATACGGCTCAACAATACCATACAAGATCAACCAAAAGCGGCTCTTCCATCTTTAGCGAGTTCTTGCAAGGGACCACTTCTGATATACCCCGAAGGCTGCCGCCGATGATCCTATCACACGTGACGCCGCGCACACGCGTTTCAACGCGTCTCCTAACCTCGCTCTGTCAACGTCAACTTCAACATCAACATCAACATCAACCTCAACAGATTCGCTATGTCACCTCTGCATATCAACAGAATCACACTCGAGCTTTTCAAAGCAACACTAAAACGCTACTCCGAAACAGCATCCTCATCACTGTCAGAACTCGACACCCTGCGCTATGAAACAATCCCAGCAAACCTTGCTAAGAGCAAAAAGGATGCGCACCTGCTAAAAGCCGATATCGAGAAGCTTGTAGAATGGAAACTGTGAGCACGATACAACCGCTCACACTCAAAGTGCGACCGTTGACCCCATCAAAAGAAAGCATGGCACATTCCGCCCCACCTTGATGAATCTCGTCAAATCCAACCCTGCAGACGCTGTCAAAGAAACCACTCAACTCGCTTTCGCCGAAACAGACCCTCTGCGCGCTCTCAAAACACTCACCTCCCTTCGGGGCATCGGTCCCGCGACCGCTTCCCTGCTGCTCAGCGTGCACCAACCAGACTCTGTGCCTTTCTTCTCCGATGAGCTGTTTCGGTGGACGCAGTGGGATGTTGTTGGTAAAACAGGAGATGGGGTGGGATGGAACCGGAAGATCAAGTACAATGTTGGTGAGTATAAGGAGGTGCTTAAGAGCGTGGAGGCGTTGACAAGCAGATTGGGGGTAAGGGCGGTGGATGCAGAGAAGGTGGCGTATGTGCTGGGTAAGGAAATGGCGGATTTCGATGAGAGTGCGCATCAAGAGGGAGTTGCGGAAGAAGCTGAAGAAAAGAAAGCTAATCAGAAAGATGACGAGGGCAAGGATGCGGAGGAGGAGAGTAGGAAGACGGTTCACGAAGCTCTCGCAGAGATCAGGATGGAGAAGGCGAAATCTGATGGTGTGAAGGTCGAGAAGGAGCCATCGGGAAAGAGCACGGGAAAGAAGGGCACGAAGAGGAAAGAGAGAGAGGAGAAGACGCCTGCTGAAGGGTCGCGCAAAAGTACACGAAAGAAGTCCTGAACTTGGTGTATCAGGCCAAGCGTGAGTAGTTGGTTGAACCACGCCAATCCATAAGCCGTCCATGTCTCCACCAATTCAATCCCGATGAAATGCCAAGACCGCTCACGAAATGCCCACTTAGAAGATGTCATCATCGTGCACATGGCACTCCTCATACCCTCAGGACTTCCGTGCTCGTGATAGTTGCAGACTCGTACCGCCTCCGTCCACGCTGTCGCTGGGAACCTGTTCGCTCCATAGTTTAAGGAGCGTCAGTGAAAGGAATGTTCTAGTGTAGACAGAGTGGGAAAGAATTTTGTATAGTCAAAGCTCTCTATCGTGATATGCTTGGATGTGGAGTTCGGACTTCATGCTGAAAAGAAAGTCCGAAGAACCTGAGGTGATAGTTGCCCACTTAATTGATGGATAGAAGGACTGACATAGGAGCTGGCCAACAGTGAAAGTAAGAGCTATGTTCTCAATAAGTGCGAGCTGGTTAGTGAAAGATCTGTTACGAAACCAGACCACGAGTTGATGATATAAGTGAATGTATTCTTTATATCCTTTTAACCTCTTTCCCGCCCACAGGCCAGCGTCAAATGTCGCCGTACGCGACTGAGCCAAGCGAGTGTAGATATCCTCCACTAGACTAATTGTCCTTGCCAAACACTTTCCCATACCCCTTCTTGACAGCATCCGTGATGCTAAAGTCATTGAAAAGCCACTGGTTGCTGTGGCGTCCATACGCATGCGCCTCGAAGCTGTTGGCCTTCTTCTTTCCCTCACTCTTGCTGCTCCTCTGACTTCCATTCGTGCCCCTGCGGCTCCTCTTCGGCACCCTTGGCATACTGAACTCGCCAGGGCTGACCTCGACATCCTTGCGATGCAGTGCACGGCTAGGGTATGAGTGCAGGCCAGAGAACTGTGTTGAGCTTGTTGAGGTCGACGACATAGTCGACGACTTTGTGAAGCGGGGCAAAGAATCGAAGGAGGTGGTTCGGGCGATTCTTCGGTGTCCAGACATGGCGTTGGTATCGTGAGTGGTGCCATGGTTGGCGGTGGTATCCTTCTGCGTGATGCGATTGAGACGAGAAGACAAGTCTCGGGCGTCGATGTGGTGGTTGAAGTTTGTCATCACCAATGGGATATGGATGTGTGTGATGTGTGTCGACCTTGATGTGGTCGAGTTATGTAGTATTGAGGTGTTGTGAACTGATGTAGTTGCTTTGTTCGATGCTTGATTGTTTGCTCGTCGATGTGGTACGATCGTAATCCGGACGATTCTGAAGCTGTGGTCTGGAACATACATGGGGGCCTGAGGGAAGTATATATGCTTCTCTGTCCCGCAATCGACGAGATAGCCAAGCCGTGTTATCCTGAGCACATCCGCAATCAAGAGTTTATTCCCGTTCCAAGCTGCCCAGGTGGGTCACTGATCTCTTACCCTAAACCAGTTCTTACAATTTGGTGTACCCTACACCAGGCCAGTAGAAGCAATGACGCCCTATCAAAGCAAGGGTAGGCGCCCATGTGACGACTAAACCCTACGTGAACTGGACTGCCTTACGCCTCAACGGCTATCCGGCAGCCCGTGCACTAGCCACAGTAAGCCACAGCGAATCCGGGGACGCTCAGGACGTGAGGCCGCGAAGCGTCTCCTGCACGTATGACACAGGTGGTCTGGGCTGACAAGCATTGCGATAGTCTCGTGACTGGTTCGAGGGAAGTTGGTGTGCCGATATCTCCGGCTAGGGTCTTTCTGGGGATAGTGCGGCTTGGGTCTTACGTAGTGGGGGTTTTGAGCCGCACTTTCAGTTCGCGATGTGCGAGGCTGACTTTGCACTCGTCGGCTTCTCCGGCCGGCAGCATGCATGCGTGCCGATGTGTACAAGAAGATACATTATCGCACGGCTCGCGCATCCCAATATTTCAGCCGGCGGCCGCGTTGACAATATCGAGGAAGACGTCGACACTTTCCGCGACGAGATTTCGCCGAGCGGCCGCGCAAACCACCGTGTCGATCATTCCCAAGCTTACTATGTAAGCTCCAAGAATAAGGTCGAGATAAGATCCTTGGTTTACAGAGGCCAAGTTCGACGGCGACGCTTCCTCTGACGACAACCATTGATCAGATCCTCAAATCGCGACGGCACGTTCAAACACCTGCCCTGGGCACTACAGAGCGTGCCTCATACTGTACAAGCCGCTCAGGTTCGATTCGTTAGGGTCGTTTGGTTCGTTGAGTATGCCAACGTCGCGCTTAAACTGCCGCAACCATTGCGCGTTGTCTGCTGCAGTCTGGTTCCAAGGATCGTCGCTACGCAACGTCAGCACAAAATTTAGCAGACTGATCGAGCAAGTACTCACTCGTCATACACGATACATCTGGCTTGGTGTTGCAGCTCCTCGTCGGTTGGAACATGGCAATTGGGGTTGTTGGGTGACATTGTCGCTGCTACCCACCGGGCAAGATCGCGGACAAGCCACGAGAAGAAGTTCGCACTGTTGATGAACATGCGCGATCGTGCAGGCGGGAACAAGTTAGCTTCGTCCTGTGGTGCGTCTGGTCCTTTCGCTAAGTGGTATGTTGCTGGGTCCAGATGTACATTTGGTAAGTTCTTCTCAAATGGGAGAAGAAAGGTCTCCATCTGTGATGGGTCCAAGCGCGATGGATCTAAACGCCCAAGGCCAACGACGTTGGTCTCCATTCGCAATGGTAGAGGGCGCTCTATTGGGGCGGAGGCATATGCCAGGCTGAGTCCAGAAATTTGTGGCACTGGGCCTGGTGCTGGTCCGGACGTAGTGGAACAGGCACGCATTTTGAAGCCTTGAAGCCACCCTGTGTCTGCATGTATGAGCTTGATCAGCCAGTTCGCGAACACGTCGGATGGCGTTTTCGAAATCTGCTCCATGTAAGTGACGATCTTGCTTGCCTCCTCTTGGATGTTCTCGTCAGTCACTGCTACATCAACCGCTTCCTTGGCCTTGACGAACGTCCAAAGTTGAGCCTCGAGTGGGCAAAGCTCGAAGATGTTATCTCGTCCGTTGATCTTGAGAGTCGAGAATCTGCACTCGTTTCGCAACCTCAACGGCCCGAACTTTGCTTCGTTCGTGATTGGTTGGCAGGCCATTATCAGGTCGCGTAACCATGAAGCTGATGGCACATCGTGCTTTGTAGATGTAACATCGGAGGCGAAAATGATGCGACAAGCCTCGAGCTGCATGCTAGAATTATCAGGCATCCTTCCGGAGAGATCGAAATGTGTTTGCATGGAATGATCTAGTTCGATCTTTATCAGCTCGTAGGCTGTCGTGGGCGACCCGTAAGGAGTCTGGCTCGCACCAAACGGAGCTGGTGTACTTCTCTCATAGTCGATCAGATCTGGGATGGAGCAATCAGTATGATGAGGAGACAATTTCTAGCAGCACTCACATGGCGGAATAGCGTTCTCGAGTAGCCTCAAATGCCGGTCGTCCAAGCCCCAGTCGCCCTGCCAGCATGCCATGGTCCTACCTTCTTTGTAGTGAGCTGCAAGGTGATCGACACGCTCTTCCCACGTGTTCATCTTGAGCCCACAGAAGCCACACCTTGTCTTGATGTTGGACATTGGCACTTTCCAAGAACTCATTGACCACTTGTCAAACCGCACATTGTGAACGAGTTGTAGGTGTTGGTTTAAATGATCCTTACGGTTGAAAGTCCGTTCTTCGAGTGTACGCTCGTGGCATGGTTGGTAGTTGTGGGTTTCAAGGTGTGCCTCGTCGGGCTCAGGCTCCCCACAGAACACACAGCACATGCGTTCAGTCTCGAGTTTCAGTGCCTGAGGACCGTGGAGAGTGCACACCCACTGCTCGATCGGAAGATGTAGAGACTTTTCATGACGTTGCCAATCATGCTTGGTTTTGAAGTCTTCAGTGCAGAAGGTGCACTGATACGGCAGCAAGGACCCTATCAGAGATGTTCGTCGAACGCGCGCCCGCTGCTTGTTGATGCGTCGTTTACGGAGCGGTCGAGAGTATGCCGTAGGTTCGGCAGATCTCGACGGTGTAGAGCGCTTGGAGGCTCCAGAGACCTCACTGGACACAGAGGTGCCAGCACTGCTTGCTGAGGACGTGTTGTACCAAGACTGTGCGGCACTGTCCCTGTAGTCGAACGAGTATTGGCCGTCGTCGACTGAAGAAAGTTGTTAGTGATCACAGCGGATTGGGTGTCTCCTCGTGTCACGTACTCAAAGGTATACCTCCATTTGACTCGACAGCACGAGCGATATCGGAAGCTGCAGCCGGCTCGTGTTCTGGTGGCGAAGACTGCCATCTTTCCATTGGGTTCAAGTAGCGCACTCCACGTCGTGGAGCGGGTGTGTCGGGTCTTGGAGCAATGTCAACTGGTCGACTCGACGTGCTTAGTGATGAATGTGAGGAAGGTGCTCGTGGGAGTTTCCCACGTCTTCGAGCATTGGCAAACCAGTTTGATATCTGAGTCTTGTTCAATCCAGTGCGTTGCTGCAGTAGCTCCATTTCTTCATTCGTGGGATATGGTCGCGCTTTGTGAGCATTCAGCCAGTTTCTGAGCATTCTCACCACTTCTTTGGAGAAGCGTCCGCCACTTTTAGGCGTCGGTGATGTGCTGTTCGTCACATCACCAGGTGTTGTGCTGTCTAAAAGGGCCTGAAGGCTGTCTCCGAGATGTAATGCACGTGGACCATCGCCAGGTGTTGACTGTCCAGACGACTGACCGGACTGATAGACCAGAGGTGAATCCAATCCATCGCTGTCCAGCGGGCCATTTAAAGCTGTTAAGTCGAAGGCTATGTCGTCCGCTGGAAGATTGAAAAGTGCTTCCCACTCGGCATCCACTGTTGTGTCCATTTTGCTGAACCGACTGTATGCGCTGATAGTGATTTACATGGGGAGATTGCTGGGTATGTCACACATTCTGGAGGTCTGGGGTGGGGAAGAACTAACCGCAGCCGGTAGTCTAGACGCTGTGAGGGTAAGCGCGGCCGTGCTCTGATTGGCTGGTTCATGACAAGCGCACCTGCACTAACTTTTCAACAGGGCGCAAACTTGTCGACGACCATCACAAGGCGCGAAAATTCCATAGGGCGTGAGTGAGGCACGTTCGCACAGAGAATTTGCTGGAGGATTACCAGCACTCGCAATGAATGCGGCCTGGCCCACTTGAGCCTCATACTTCATCCAGCCTTATTGGCGTTGGTGACGTGCATTGACGTCCCGACTTCCCCAGAATCTCACGATGCTGGAGGCTATGACGACCCACACCTTACGATGCTGAACCGCGATGACCCACACGAAGCAATGGGTGCTCATGAAGAGATTTCTGCAGATTTTGCTCTACTGCTGCACCTATAGAAAGCACCAAGCTCGTCCTTCACTTGGAATGAACAGTACTTACTACGAAGGACTGCTAGCACTACAACGCTGACAAGCTTCAAGTCCTCGCTCTGATACAAACCTGCCCGTGCCGAGAAACAGGACAAGAGCTGCGCTCTCCATCAACATGGCGACTACCACTCAGCTCGAACAGCCAGAGCTGGAGCTTTGCTACTTCCCCAATTCGAACACGACATCTCACAACAACTCCACGATATACCTCTCATCTTTCCCGAATTCGACGACTATCTCAGAAACGGACCTTACGCACCATTTCAATGCAGACCACAAACAATCGCAAATGCACTCAGTCTCAGACGAAGAAACCCAAACACCACCTCGCTCGCCCTCACCAACCGCCATAAACCAAGTTCAATCCGCAGGCGCCTTCAGCACCACCGCGATTCCTGACGGTGGCTACGGTTGGGCGGTAGTCCTGGCCGGCTTTCTGCTAACCTTCTGCTTTAACGGGATGATAAATTGCTGGGGCATCCTTCAATCCGCACTTCTCAACAGCACATTATCGCACGTACCCACTTCCACAGTCTCCTTCATTGGCTCTTTAAATCTGTGCTGCGGCGTCGCATTCGGCGTGCTGTCGACGCGCTGTGGTCAGCGCTTCGGCTCGCGCTACACAGCCATGGCGGGGATTACAATGATGGGCTTGGGACTCATCGCCGCGGGGAGCTGTACGACGAATGTCCCCGGTCTTTTTGGGACGATTGGCTTGCTCGCGGGGATCGGCATGAATGCAGCGTACACCATGACGAACCAGCTGCCTGTTCAGTATTTCTCCGGGCGGTTGGGGCTGGCAAACGGGCTGATCAAGGTCGGTGGCGGCATCGGCGGGACGGTCATGGCGATTGCGCTCGAGAAGATGGTGCAACGTGTGGGCATTGCGTGGACCTTCCGGATCCAAGGGCTGATTACGGTCGGCATGGGATTGCCTGCAGCGTGGATGATGAAAGACCGCCTCGCGCCTGTGAGGAAGGCGCCGTTCATCGATCTTACTATGTTCCGCAGTGTGCCGTTCAGCGCGATGTTTGTTGCGGGCGCGATTGGCACGTTTGCGCTTTTCGTGCCGCCGTACTATCTTCCGCTTTTTGCGCAGAGTCTTGGGCTGTCGTCGACGACGGGCGCGGGTCTGGTCGCGGCGTTCAATGCGTGTAACGCGGTTGGACGCTTTGCTGGAGGGCCTCTTTGTGATAAGATTGGATCTACGAATACGTTCGTTATTACCATGACGCTGAACGCTGTCAGTATGCTGGCAATCTGGCCAGTCTCCAATACTCTAGGACCGCTGCTTGCGTTTGCCGTTCTCAATGGTGTAGCCAATGGTGCCTACTTCACTGTCTTCCCAACGGTGGTTGCTAGTATTTTCGGCCCTGGACGAGCAGCTGTGGCAATGAGCATGTCGATTACCGGCTGGACGTTTGGATACCTTCTGGGTGCGCCTGTCGCGGGTTACATCGTGCAAGCATCAGGGGGATCTGAGAAGGCTGGAGGAGGCAACATCGACGTGTATCGTCCTGCAATATTCTATGCTGGAGGAGTGGCGCTTGTGTCGAGTATGTTCGCGCTGTCGGCGAGGCTGCACATTGCGAAGAAGGTTGCAAGGCGGGTTTGAGGGAGGTGCGCTAAGATACAGGAGCAATGCAGTTCCTTGAGCTGTCTTTGACCAATGATGATACATTGATTCACCGTGATTGCCCTCGATAACCTTCAATGTAGCAGGCGCTAGCCATGAGTAGCAGGGAGAATGACTTAATACTTTTGCACTTCTGTCAACTAGTCAAAGGGTTGCTGAACGCCCCCTCTGCTACAGTCTAACGATGATAATACCTACCGTGATTACCCTTGAACAAGTATTCAAAACAACATGACAGCGTGCCTACGCTGTCAATTCCGTATTCTTTATATGATAGCCTCCCGCATGCTCCCTCTTTGTTCTTGCCACGCGACCTGCCCCATCTTCTTCCTCGGCGTCCTTTCCAATGTCCTTATCTTGAGTTCCAACCCCGGCCTATTCGACACCAACACAGCTCATTGCTCCTTCAGTGCTTCTTGTCATCGCCCATAGTAACCCTGAGGACAAAGTTGACAACCACAGCCGCAAACAGCGCGAGCGTAAGGACCGTGGGACCAAGCCTATCATCGAAACCGCCCTGGCCGCGCATCCTTATGCTCTTCGCGCGCCAGTGGAATGTGAACAGGGCATACACCATAGCCATCATAGCGACGAGGGTGAACAGGCCCGCGCTGATCTTTCCAACCTTGTCACCAAAGTTGAGCAAGCCGATGGCCAGGCCGCCGAGGATGACGGTGAAGTTCAGCCATGAGAGGAAGGTGCGCTCGTTGGCGAAGAAGACCTTGGGCTCGACGCGCGTGGGGAGGGCGATGCGCTTGCCTGGCCATCGTTAGGGAAGACTCTGGAAGGTAGCAGGACTGACGTACCCGGGGCTGTCTGGAGGAGAGGCTGGCTCGACATGACGGTGTTGAGGCCCCACTGCTATTCACGGGAGCTGTTGTGACGTTGGTTGCTGTCGAAGGGAATCAATCGGCCTCGTAGCACAGTCTCAGGTCTCGTTCGTACAACGTCAGATGGCAGTCTCAGATATCAATGCGAAGCGGGCGGGTTGAGAAAGCTTTGCAGGATGCAAGCTCAAGCTCCTGCCCTGCAGAGGGAACGGCGCTCCACTCGTCGCTGGGAGCTGTAATGCGCCTGCAGCCAATCAGCGAGCCCACGTGACGCGGGCGCCCGCGAGTCTGCGCGCGGCCCAAACGGGTCTGGCCGCCCTGACGACGGATGGCGCTAGCGAACCAAACATTAACATTCACGACAACAGACGGTATCGCCATCAGCCACACCACGTCGCATTGAACATTTCTATACACAACACCGCATCTAGATACCCGAGCATATACCCACACACACATCACAATGGCTGTCAGTAGACCATCTTCAAGGCTTCAGCACAAATATTGACACCATCAGGCCGCTTCACCGCTTCCCACCGAGCAGCTGCAGAAGATCGCCAGCAGCGTGAGTCCTCAATATACCAACACCTAGACACTGCGACTAACAAGACGAAAGGCCTGCGAGCAAGCAATCGGCGACGCCGCGCTGTACGACCACTCCAAGGTCGCTGACTGGAACACGGCCATCATCGTAAGCCACCCCGCGCACGCGAGCACCCTTCCCCATCCCATCCTATGATGAGAACAATTGGTCCGTGTTAATGAAGCGGCTTAAGACCCCGCGATCTGAATACAAACCCAAGCCTCGAGCACCACTGACCTCCACCCCACCTCCTCCCACGCCTACACACCGTCATTTGAGATCCTACTGACTTCGTCAAAGCAAACCATCCTCAAATCCCTCATCGACGCCACAACAGTGAAGACCGAGGGTGCCGAGCCCGCACAGCCCAGCTACAAGTACATCGCAAACAGCACCGTGATCCAGCACATTGGGTCGCCTTCGGAGCCGGAGAAGCACGGCCGCCGCGGCATGCACAGCGCGGTGGGCGCGTACTGGAACAACGAGAAGGACGGGACCTACAGCTACAAGTGGGAAGCGGCCGAGAAGAAGGGTATGGACATTGTCATCACGATCACTTGGATTGCCATCTAGGAGGGATCTAGCAAGGGGTTGAGGATCTTCCACCGTGGGGAGAGGGTTCAGCGGCCGCAACAGAGAACTTACTTGGAGGCCATTCTGAATCTGCGGTTGACCGAAAAGCTGAAAGGAAATGTCGGGGCGTACCGGCTACTCCATTTGTGTTTCTGGTGGTCTACGTCAAGGAGGCTCGACCAGCTCCGCTGTGGGCGTATGAGAACACCCTGATGGGGACATGGGCTCACTCATTTGTACAAAGGCGTTTGGTAGCATGTTCATAAGCCAGCGAATGCATTCGTCCAATTCAGGTCGGTGTTCCCGGTGCCTTCCGTTACTTACCAGCGCGTGCAGCAGATCCTCGATACCTTTCCTGATCTACGGTAAAATCACCCTTGCGATTCTTGGAGTCCTGGAACAAGATGTACATCTTTAGCGTTGACTCCATTTGATCAAACCCAGCGCAGCAACGGCATACTTGCTTCGCATCCTGCTACTAAACTAAGCTAAGAGTTCGCAACGTGCAGATTGCGGCACCCAGCCTCATCCTCTCACATCTCAATGCTCATGTCAAAGACCGTTTTATCCATTCAACGCTTGCCTTTTCCAGACGTCACATCTACGCACCTTCTCACCCCCTCACCCTCTCACCCTCTCACCCTCTCATATCTCACATCTTCCGAGACCCTGAAATCCACCCCAGATGTAGAAAACACGAAAGATTGTCCATTCGTGCCAAATACATTCGGATACATTATGCCCACCAATCTCACGAACGAGCGCGTCTCAAACCAAGCCGTCTTTGCACTCGACATTAACACCCATCAGGTGCCCTTGCCCTGCATCTCCACGCATCCCGACCGGCTTTCCAAAGAATCAAAGCGCGCCGCTTCACCTGCCCATCAAAGGCCAAGACAAGAGATGCACCGCTCAAGACAACGCTGGGGACCTACATCTTCCTCTGGCCACCGCTGCTAAGCATGATGATCGCCCGCACTGCGCGCTCTGTGAACGACGCACTCAAGACGATCGGCAGAATCGCGTGCAGCGCTGATCTCGCCCGGAGCGGCCGCGATCAAGGCATATCCAGAGATTTGAGCTTGCGACGAGTGTTTCCGCGCTGCGCTTTACGAGTCTAGCGACTATCTTCTTCGCTAATCTTACTCAACGGTGGAGTCTTGATACATTCTGGTCATGTCCAGGGGAATGGAACGAGCATTAGCATACCAGATATGAAGAGTCTGATCTGCAAAGCGTTTATCATGGCGCTTATACTTGTCACGGCCACTGCAGCTCGGAGACGAGGACTCAGCGTGCGCAACGTCAGCGACGGCAGCTTGGGCCCGAGCGCGACCAGGACCAAGCCACGCGGGGCGTGTATATCGTGCACGGGGCCATCGTCGTCGCCACCTCGCTCAGCGAAACCGTACAAGTGTTGCATGAGTACAAGACGACCAACACAAACGCTCGCAGGGTATAGCATCCCTTTACCCATTCCCAGTAGAGACGAACAAGTTGACACAATATCAGTGTCCCACGCATAAGGACCTAGCGCGCTTCGCCTTCGTCGTTGTGCCTTCGATCTGGCTAGGAGACATCCTCATCGTCTACGATGTCGTCTTGTTGTACGTTTCGACCGCAGGTTAGTCGACTGCGGCGGCGCTCGCGACTCCATTCTTCCTCGTGATGTTCCGGCAGTTTGCCAACTTTTCCATTCCGGCGATGGTGCTTTGGAGCGCGAGCAGGTCGGGGGATATGGTTGATCTCTCGGTGCCGGGGAAGAGAGGAGGCGTGACGACGAGCAAGCGTACAACAAACACCACTCCTGATTGTAGCCTAGGAAGCTTGCGTGGAGAATGAGAGTGAATGCCCTGCTGTGCACGCTGAGCTGGATATGGCTGCCGGGCGCCAAGGCCAGGAGAGAGAGGCAAGGTAGGTCACTCCTGGTTGCTGGCGGTATGCAGCACATGTAAGACTGGGTAGGGGGAGGAAGTGAAATTACACACAAATACACACATGATTGGAGAAACTGTTAGTTCTTGAATGTTTCCAGCGCGGAAGACGAGAGAGCACTGCTACATGGTCGAACGGCCTGCCGTATGCCTTGAAGCTAACCTGTGAGCGTAGAACCTGACACCCTACTCAGTCGATGCGTACACCCACGCTGACAGTGCAGCATTGGTTGCTGCACGCTGATGCATGCGCGAGACAGTGTTCAGGCGCGTAACGCGCCGCCACATGTCCAGCTCCCCTCCAGTAGTGCCGCCTCAGATGAACGATGTGTCACCGCCGATCCCGGACTCTTCAGGTGGCCGGCGGCAGGAGACGCAGGGTCCGCATACGAGGGCCTAGCTGCCGGAAGAGGCTCTCTGCGTGGGATGTCCTGCATCTCACTCTCGTCTGCAGGGCAGTCTCGGGGCGGCGCGTCTGCTAAGGGTGCAGACGGGAGGGTGCATCGCATTATCATCGGGAAACCCTCCCTGTCCCAGCGTCTCCGGTGCGGTATACCAGACTTGGTAATCGAGAGGTGATGTTCAGGGTATCCTTGCCGTGGGGAAAGGGCATAGAGTGGTCGAGGTTGTCGAGTCCGGTGGTCGGTATGATAGCGTCATTTTCTTGCAAACTGACGAAGTCGGGTAGGGTCCGAGGGTAGCCGGGTCGGACATGAGGGCTATGGATCGAAGGAGAAAGCGTGGAGTACAGGAAGCAAAAGAGCGGAATACAAAGATGGAGATGATTTGAAGATGGAGATGAAGAGGAATATGTAGTCTTTGAATTATGTTGAACAAATCAAAAGGTATCGCATCAGTAGCTCATGTCTCGTATAACGTCCACCTTGATACATCGTCACCCGCAGCTTTCAAAACCGGGGTATATACAAACGAAACAAATCTAACACTTTTTGGCTGCGGCCTTCGTCTCTCACGCCTTTGTGCCCACGCCCTCGGTGTGCGCAGGGCTACTCCGTCCGGCCTTCTGCTTCTCGTGCTCGCTCAGCATGGCCTTGAGCTCGGATGTCGAGCTCTTGCCCACGTTCTTCTCTGTAATGAGGCTCTTGAGCCATGTGTTCTCTGTCTCCAGCTGCCCAATGCGGGCTTCGAGCTGCTGCACGCGGTCGCTCATATCCTTGGCAGTCTTTTCCAGGGCCTGTTCGCGCTGCTTCTTCTTGACGCGGAAGCGCGCGGATGCGGCGGTGTTGCGGCGGCGCTTGTCCTCCTCTGCAGCGACGCGAGCCTGCTCATCCATGTGCTGGATGGGCGTGCCTACTGACATGTCGTCGGCCTTGCGCTTCTTGGAAGCCGAGTCATCGTAGTTGATGGGCGAAATGGCGCTTGGCTGCGGGGCGTATGTGGTGGAAAGAGGGTAGTGGGGTTGCTGCGGCTGCGACAGGCTGGGCATGGATGTGTCGAGAATAGGTGCCGTGTTGAAGTTGGAGAAGTCTGTGAACTGAAAGTCGCCTGCGAAGAGGTCAAAGTCAGCCATGGCCGCGTTGTGAGACGAGTGAGCGCCGCAGGGTGGTGTAACAGAGAATGCGGAGAAGGCGGCGTTCAAGACACGAGTGGTGAGGTTGACCTGCTTGCGCTGGGCAATTGCGTGCTTGGAGGGGAGGTTACGCTCAGCGGCAGGGCTGCAGCGTCCCTCAGCCTGTGAGTGGCTAGAGGGGAGACATGTGGGGGTCGTGATGCACATGGCGGTGGGATGTGTGTCCAGGCTGCAGCTCTGATTGGCCGACATAGCATGCAGAACTTCTAGCCATCATGATGGACGACGACAGAGGAAACGCGGTGATAGAAAGAACGAAAGAGCGACAAGCGCGCCTAGCGGATTGCAGACTTACCATTCAGGGTGAAATCCATGTTGTGCTTCGCACTGGGAGCGCTGATGCTGTTCCTCGGCGAGTTCTCGGCAGTGGGTTGAGTCGAAGGCTTGACGTCGAAGTCGACGCCAAAATCAATTGGCGAGTTGAGGTCGACGTTGGTGCCGCCGTTGATGTCGAAGAAATCGGTGTTGAGGAACGCGGAGAAGTCGTCGTTGACGGGTGCCGGGTCTGCGAGGGTGTCTGAGGGCGGCGACAGCTGGTTCAGATTGGCAATGTACTGGGACACATTGGGTCCGCGCGGTCCCTTGTATCCCGACATGGGCGGTCGGCGAGATGGACGAGGTTGGCGTTGGTCGTGAACAGATGTTGTTGGAGAGATGGAGTCCAATATCGAGGGGGATTTGGTGGAGTCGGCTGGACCCGTTGAGAGGCTATGGGTCTATGGGTCCAATTCGGCGCGCGTGCGTCAGGCGTGTCTGGCGTCGCTATCTCCGAGTACTTTGATCAAAAACACAGAGTTCACACGAGAAAATGTCGTGCTACAGCGATCGTGAGATGTGGGCGGTGGTGTGGCAGAGAGTGACAGCTGCAAGTGGTGACGTTGAGTCGTTTTCAGAGCCTGGGAGGATTTGTGAGCCACTCAGCCCCGCGCTATCGGACGTGCGCAGGCGTTTCGCCCTAACTGTATTGCCGATGTAATTGCAGCCTTTGCCGAGATCGTGCGCCGTGTCAGTCCGCAGTAAGTCCGTCACCCCACGCTTTCGCTCTTTCGCTCTCGGATTGCTTTCCGGTGGTCGCAATTCTTCTCTCGTTGCGGGCATGCAGCTCACGATGGTGCGATTGCAGCTGCAAGCATGCTGCGCTCCTGGCGGTACTGCTCACTGCTACACATGTACAGCTGCCTCGGCTGCAGCTGCTTGATATTGTCCTGCTCACTAATTGCGAGGTTTGTAATCAAGGGAATCATCGGAAAGCTGGAACCAATCATGTCGCACCAGCTGGCTCCGTGATTGATCCGGCGATGCAGGGCGATCATCGCGGCGGACGCCGGGGCTGGAGCGTTTGCAGCGTCAGGCCATGGCATGTAGCAGCATTAGAGCGCTGTGAAGGGTTGTGCACGTGAATTCCGCAAACGGACATGAGTCGTAACTCTGAAGCCGATCGAGGTCCTGACGCTGGCAGACGAGACTCTGCGAAAACCACTTCGTTGCGTAACCTGGTATGGTAGACGTCAGATCTTTCAGATCAGTGTGGGAAAGTGCGTTCCAGTCACGTGCAGCTCGTCGCGTCGCGCCTTCCCAATCGATAAGGGACGATAAACAACACCCAGCTCCCATGTAGAGCATCAATGCGCCGCCCGTCATGGCTACCGCTCCGAACTACAAGAACATCCCGCACTCGCACCGCCTGCCTGTCTCTCACCGAGATGTCCAGCGCACCTTCACGAAGCTGTCGCGCCAATCGCTGATCTCGCTCGCGCAGCAATGGCTGAGCAAGAAGAACCGCGACTTCTGCAGGCCGTTCCTGCTTGGCGACCGCAACGAGGCGGAGGATGAAGAGGCGGATGACCTAAATGAGGAGCTGTACGAGCCGGCGCAGAGCTACGAGGAGCTGTTGGAGACGTACAAGGAGCTGGCCGCGCGCAAAGGTGGGCGGAGGGAGGTGCTCGACCGCATACTGGAGGGAGATTGGAGGAGTGGAGTGTCGATGTACATGCTGGCAACCGCCGAGATACAGTATCTGCTCGACCACCCCAACTCGCTGCGCTGGACTGCCAGGCGGCTGACACGGATACCCAATGCGCGCTCAGCTGTCACCGACATGGAAGTCACAAACGACTCCGACCATCTCCCCCGCTTCCAGGCACAGACCTTCATGTCGAACCTCGCTCGCGAGTTGACACCATTAATGAAGGCGCATTATCTCATCACAAGGATCAAGACATCGCCCATGACCATCCTACGCGTCTACATCCACGACTCGCCCTACAGCAACGAGAGCTCACTAGCGCTGGACTCGAATAGCACAGATAGCGCCAAGGCAGTCTTCTTCGTCTGGCCCAATGGCTCGCCATTTGTGTACTCGTCCCTGGCTACACATACAGGACAGGTGGTGGGGGACGATGGTCGTCACTTGAGAGATATCGTACAGCAGGCGATACCAAAAGCCTTCTCAAGACCTTCAGCAAGATACCAGCTGACAAGCACAAACTTCACGACCAAGTCTCTCGATGCTCTCCTCACATACCGCGGGCCAGGAAAAAGTAATGGCGCGACAGGAGGCTGGAGCATCTTCCAGGACCACAGTTTCAGCCAGAATGCGCTAGACTTTATCACAGCGCAGAAGAGCGACGATCATCACAAAGACGGCAAGGGGAAGAACGTCGCCAACACATCAGCCAAGGTTGGCCCTGGGCGGCCGAAGAGGGCATTGGACAGCACCGAGACCTCAGAGTCGAAAAGACGGAGGGAGGTTGCTCAGGGTCGATTCGGCACTTCTGCCCAACCGGACGATGGTCAAGGTCTCGAGCGCATCGAAGTCCGCATCGACGACCCATTCCCTGCCTCACGAGGTAACGTGGCTAATGCAGATGGTGGTACTTCGAGGAATAGCGCTCAACCTTCGAATCGTGGTCGCAGAGGCCGTCCTTCGATACTCGACAGGACAGCAGAAGAGACAGAGCAATTGCAGAACGAAGAGGGCTGGGTTCCAAACGTTCGCATTGCATTCACTGGTACGCACGTCTTCGCTGGCATTAGGCAGCTGGTCGAGGAGGGCATTGTGGATGGCGAGAAGATGCCGGGGTGGATGACAGGTGAAGCAGCTGTCACCATTGGCGCGGTGAGAGAAGGAAGGATTAGAGCGAAAGATGGTGTTCCTGGTACTTGAGCGACTCTATGCGGGCTTAGCGGGCGTCATGATTTTGGTATACCCATGGTAATGCGGCGCAAGGCGTTTTTGCTGTTGTTACTAATGACTGAGCAAGGCTACGATAAAACGGCTCTTTTCTTCAATCGATTCGAACCAGGCACCCCTATCACACCTAATGCTCCGCTTGAATACGTGTCACTCTCCAAGGCCAGGGCAACTAAAGAGCCATTGTTCAGATGGTATCTCTTTTAACTTGTCCCTGTGGTCTCTAAATTGTTCATCAGTACAGCGTTGTCAACTAGCTCTGCACCTTATTTGTACTCCCGTCTAGCATTCGACCCTACAGCTCATACAATACAACTCTACTCATCATCAACGTTGAGATCATGGCGTCGGACTCCAGCGCCACAGCCTCGAACTGGGAGTCAAGTCCGACTGCTACTCCAGAATTCGTACCGCCGCCCAACCAGCCATCGTTCTTCTTCTTGTGAGTTTCTTCCTGAGATGTACTTCTATTGCTGGCCTTTTCCAGCATGACTGATCACGTAACAGCCCGCTCCTGTCAAGGGACAGATCTTCACGGTCCGCGTAGCTCTTCTGAAATATTGTTCACGTTTATGGTGCCCATTCTTTGACACGTTTGACACGCGTATCAACAAAACAGTACGAACCCCGGTGATGATATGTGCGTAAACACGAGGCCATGCATTTGCTAAACTATCAGACGATCCCGACCGACGATCTCATCCGCCAGGGCGACTTCCCGGCCTCATGGTAGGAAGGCGTTGAAGAGAACTCGCTTGCATGTAGCATGGCTATCGAACTCTTCGTCTTCGCTTGGCTGACCGACCTGGACAAGCTGCTCACCATTTGCATCGCGTTCATCTTCGACGAGTACAAAAGGCAACGCATCCCTCCGCATATCAACCGGATCCAGCAGATGTGCGCGCACGAGTGGCAGTACGGCCAACCCAACGAGCTGTTCGTCGACTTGCACATCAAGTTCTGCGGACGTACGGTGTTCCTGGGCGAAATCAAATTCAAGATGCACGAGGGGCCACAGAAATTCCTCTTCCTTCTCTTCAAGCACTACTCCTTCCGCAATCATCGTTGAGAGGGAGGCCGGATCTACTGTCGTCTTGACGATGCCTGGGAAGAAATGGTGGAACGCGATGCTATGGGGTCAACTGCTGTCTGTGATGACACTAGGGTGCTGAAGCTGCACAGGTGCCATCTGCATACCATCAATTCTGCTCTTCAAGTCTCTGACAGTCCATGCCGGGATTCGGAGCAGGCTGAAAGGTTTTCCATTGCTTGAAGTGGTGTGCAACCGGCTGGGTAGCCGATCCTTCCATTCGGAACCCTAAGTGCAACCAAAGCTGACATAACACGGGCTCAAGAGCTGTGCATGCTAAGTCCAGACTTGAACAGCAAGACTTACAGCAGAAAGTTGGGTCAATATGGAGTTCATGTATGAATTGTACGGTTAGAGAAAATGGCCAATTGTACTCAAGTTCGTCCATGTGCGTCACACTAATCTGTCCTTCTTCCGTGCACTGTCAACTACTTTACTTTATGGCTTGCATCAACATAGAGTAACTCCTACATTTTGGTCCCGATCACAGTCTCATTGATCTTTCAACTAGGTGTTGCCTCATTGACCTTCAGAGAGACATGACCGCCCGCAAGCCATAGCTCCTGTGCATCCATCACAACTCGATAAAAGAACATAAATTACACCGCTCCAACGCAACGAAAAATTCGAAGATTGTGTGGTGCCAAAATTAGGAGCAGAAGACGGGAAATCAGGACCGCATTTGCGAATCGTCACGCATCGTCAGAGGAACATGCTGCATTACGAAATAGTGCTACTTGCCATGCATCATGACCAGATTGAGGGAGCGAATGCGAAGCGAATTCGTACACAAATCTCCACCGAGACTGCCGTGGGTATCATATAGTACATCATTTCCGTAAGCGCCCTCTGAGAACGCCACAACCCCAAATAAAGCTCACAAACTCAACATACCTAGATCCTCAGTCTGCTCATCAAAACAGCTCTCACTCCTCTGACCCAAGAACCGCGTGAAAGGATACCTCGAAACCTGCCTGGGCCACTCAACATGATGCCTCAGATGGTGCGGCACGTTCCTGTATATACCCTCAATCCAGCTCATCACAGCGGTCGGTGCGTCGATACCCTCAAAGCCGACGCGCTCAAGATACAGTATGGGCGTGAGGATCGCCTGGACGGCGATGAAATGTGCTTGCAGTATCTGTGCAACGGTATTGTTCGGGTCGATGAAAGCTTGGAATTCATCGTGGGTCCAGCGAGAGGGGATGTTGTACAGTGTGACGAAGGAGGTGTATGCTTCGATTGGGCGGTCGTAGGCTTGTTGCACGGTGGTGTTGAGAGCGTTCCAGTAGGTCTTCTCGAAGGAGGTCATGTTGAGGTACTCGATTGAGCGAAGGGAAAGAGCGGCGAGATCGAGATCTTCGTGGTTCACGCAGCTGTATTGTGTGCCGCCGCCAATGCGACTTTTCATGTGTTGGAGATGGCCATCCTCGCCAAACGCCTGTTGACGTAAATACGAGTGTGTTTGATGTCGTGGTCAAGACATTGACTGACTGGCTCTCTCGGGAAAGAAGAACTTACATTGAAGACAGATTCTGAACCGAATGTGGCGTCATCGCTTGCGATGAGGTTGCAGCCCCGTACCATTGTCAAGAACTCGGTGAGACCATCCTGGAGGTGACTTGATTGGAACGCAAGAGCCAAGGCGGCGGCCATTCGTGCATCTTGCTCGCTCCTGGATTTCGGCAACACTGACAGCGCTTCATTTAATGATTTGACCGCCAAGATTCGATGTCGTATAGCCTGCTCAGCAGCGCCAGTGTTCGACACAGCATCGAGATGAGAAGCAGATAACGCCAAAATTGAATGTATGAGATACTCGTACTGCTAGGATGAGCTTTATCCGATTCAACGGATGACTTTAACGTACGTTATGTGCGAAACTTGGTATCACAGTGATCCAGATTTTGTCGGCACCGACAGGTAGGTGCGGATATGCAGTGATTAGAAAATGGTGGAACAATCGCATGTCGGCCATAGTCTAGCTTGATTAGGTGTTGCTGTGCTGACGCGTGCCTGAAGATCACCTACGAAAGTGCCCGGCGTTGAACGTAAGTTCACTGCCTCTTGTGGATGTGGGGAACTTGTCGATCTCTGGGTAAGCTGTATGATATTCGCAGGGTAGTCACACTGCAGTCCTGCCTTGATGCAGTGATTGCATTCTGGATGTTTCTCATTGCACTTGATTCTGCGTCTCTTGCAGTTATAGCACCCGCGGCGGGACTTGGTGTGTCCCTTCCGCGGAATGGGCTTGCGAGGTTGAGATGGTCTATTGTCTGGTCTATAGTCAGACGCTGTCGGCGAGTCGCTCGACGTGCTGGAGGAATCCTGGAGGCTGTTGTTCCGAGAGGGCGGCATAATGCTCACATGAAAAAGAGTCAGCACGCGAGAAGCGAGCGACCTTCCCTTGGGGCGATATATACAGCTCCTAGGAGCAACATGCAGTAACCCATGTTAAGTGGACCATCAAATTTGGGGGCTTAGACCGGGAGCGTGGAACGAGACCCCGCGGGTCAGGGGACGCCAGGTGCGGGAGCTGGACTCGCCTGACTCACAGCCCTACGCGGTAAGGATTAAACATTCCTGCGAATGATTACAAGACTCGTGAAGACTTGTAAGAAAGTAAGTTCTTGGAACCGAATTGAGGTTGGTCAAGCTTCGGTTAGTACCCGGCTGGAACAGCTCACCGGTGAGCTCCCAACACGGTCAGTGGCTTGTGGGCTGTGCGGCTTGGGATGTTGATCTACTTGTGCAGAACTGCCTTGCGATCACTTTAGGCTGCATTTGCGAGCAAGTGACCAGCGTCCTGGCAGCCCGAATCTAGGGTCAGTCAAGAACGCACAACGGCGCGGTCATGGTTGCACAGCAAAGCAGACTCTTCAAAATGCCCTGCCCTTCCTTGCTTCTGTTTGGCGCACTATTTTTGTAAGACTGCGTAGTGTCAAGCCTCGCCAAGGAGTGTGATTTGCGCCAACTTGGTAATCGGTAGCGATCGATTGTCTCGTGAAGGGGGCCGTGGTGCGCATCTAGCATTTTGACATCGGAGATCCTGTAGGCAGCAGTTCTTGACCTGCTACCGGAAGCTGAAGTGAGACTGCTCTCAGTTTGATCTCGATGATTTCGTGATGCAATGTCGTCAGAGGCAGCATCGAGATGCTACACGTAGCGCGCCTGCCAAGCCGCCAACCCCTGTCGGCGTGAATGATAACCCCGCGTTCCCCAGTCGTCGAGCTGCATAAATCGACCCCTTCACACTATATTGAGAACTGTCACTAGACGACAGCAATTATAGATGTTTTCAACATGCCTGTTGTCGAGATAACCCAGCTGCGCTTAAGGGGGGTGACGGCGAACGATCCTGCGTTACTAGAGAGCCTATCGCAGGTCCGCCGCAAACTGCAGACCGACTCACATTTCTTCAGCTGTATCGACGAATCAAGCCTCATCTATATTTTTGGCATCTGGCCCAGTTTAGATGCACACTTGGCGTTCCTGGCCTCTCCGGCACGGGACGAGGTTTTGAGTCCGCAAGAGGCAATTCTCAACTTTCAGTGGACGATACACCTGGAGCTTGATGCCATCACTCCACAGCTTTTCGATTCACCCTTTTTAGCAATAGAAAGGTTCGACGTTGATGCCGCAAAGGTTGAAGCCTACGACCAGATTGTCGCGGATCATCTGCGAAAGCTCCGATGCAACGATCGAGGACTCATGGGCGTCACTTACGCATGGCGATGCGATATGCCAACAAGGAGCCATGAAGCAGCCATATTGACCACCTGGAGCTCTGACGGTGACGGCAGCACCAAGGCAGGCAGACGCATCACCCTTGAACACGACGACGACGAGTCTTTCCGGCGTATCCTATTCCATCGTGCCTGGAACATTGAGCACGCGCAGTCCGCATCATAAGACGGCTCAACGTTGAAAGCCGCATGCTGAGTGCAAAATGCCGCCGTTGGCTGTATCTTTGAATGGCTCACAAGAATTGCTCGTGTTCGCAGCAGCATTTCATGCTACAGGCGGTGACAGCGTGGAACAAGGGTCTTTCCAATCTTAGGCAATGGCTACGAGGCTGAATCTAGCACCGGGTGGGATCGCCGTCGCTGCCAAGAGGCCTCTAGGAAGCTTTTTGGTTCGACTATTCGTCATGGTGGCACCGTAGCCGGTGGCTGGACGCCCAGTGACACAAAGGACAAGAGATACCTGCAAGTCGAGGCGAGTCTTCGACGTCGCTCGCCGCAATGTCAGGAATCATCGAAGTCTTGTCTGGCGAGTCAGACTCGAGTCATCACGGACCCTGTGGTGCTGCGTCGCAACCCAGTTCGCAACACTTTGAGGTGCCGGAAAAGACTTTATCCTTCTCGTACAACCGCTCGTCTGTATAGTCGCCCCTAGCAGCACAACAGCCTGTACTCTGCTGCAATGAGAGTCTCGCTCACAGCGTGCAATAAACTATTCTCCGATTCTTCCCCAGTGTGGGTTTCCCATCACAGGTTGTCGGCGGCACAGAGAGTTTAGCATTAACGTTAGCACGGCAACAGCACCAAAGGATGATCCCGCTACCCTTGACGTCGCTTTCAAAGCGCGACGTCCCATGAACAGGAATCATGAGTGAGCTATCATGGTAACTGGCCATTACATGCTCAGCTGACACAGGCAGACAGGAATCTACGTCGACGTCGCCCAAAGACCACGCATGCTCGCCACACAACATCGGAAACTTGTCGCAAAAGCATCGAGAAGTCTGCGCGATGGTCGAGACAGAATAGCGAGCCGTCACGCAGCCAGGTTGTCACAAAACTTTCGCTGGTGTTGAGCATTTGAACAAACAAGAAAAACACCGTGTTGATAAGTGACGACAGGGCTGAGTCAGTATGATCTCAATGGGTAGATTCTGGGGTTCCTCGTTCGTCGACGTCTGCATACGCTTGCTCCCCACTGCGCAATCTCATCACCGCCTCTCCGAGAGTTCAAGCTGCCCAAGCACCAATGAACAGCGGCGACGGTTCAACACCCACAACGACAGAATTCCCCTCCGTCACAGAGGATAATGATAGCCAAAACAAACACAGATCTAGATTCGTAACGCGCCTCGTCCCGTACGCAAGCATGCTTGACTTGGAGTCAAGCACCAATGCCAAGCCACTCCACTCCGCCTTCTGCAGCCGCCATCAACGTCAAATGCCGTACATCCGCGTAATTCGAGACTCCTTCATTGGCTGTACAGCGTAGTGGAACGTCCAGGACTGTCAACAGAGGTCGAACTCGGCAGTTCCTTCACCAGCCTTACCGCACTCGGCTTAGTTGCCAAGCGTTTCGTACGCGTATGCAGGCCAAAGCGTGCAAGCCGCGTCACAACACCAAAACCCCATGTCACGATGAATCGCAGGGCTGGTCTGGACTAACAAAGGGCGATTTGCATTGCAAGTCGGATCATTGGCGCGCAGCAGCTTACGTGGTTGGAGAGGTGGGCGCAGTGTTTGAAACGAAACTAAGGCGAAGAGGAACAGGGGCACTGGGATGAATGGATATGCACCTGAGCACACTCAGGCTATCATGCTCGGCTTGACTTGGAGCATGCGCCGAAGTACACGATGTGTCTGCGCCTGTACGATCAGAGCAGAAACGAGAACACAGACTTGAAAGCATTGATCTCTCGTGGGCGCATCGGTACGAGTGGACATCTGCACAGTACAGCCAGATCTTAAGGGACATCGAACACTGGATAGCTCATCTCGCACTGGCCAGCATGTCTCTGCCAAGCCGGGCGCCAGTTCCCAACCCAGTGTCTTGCGTATGCTTGGTGACGACTGAGCCTGAGCAAGGCTTCGAACATGGCTATGTTCACCGCCCAATCCACTTCGATATACTCTGATATAAAGCTTCATAGTCGAGGACTCCGTAGAAGCACATCATCAGCACATTCACTTCATCATAACAGTCCTTTCGCTTCTCTCCAACAATCCGTCTTCCAACATGAAGTTCATTTCCGCTCTCGCTGGAGCTGCTCTCCTCGCTCAGCAGTCTACCGCTCACCCTGGCGACTCTCCTGAGGAGCATGCTCGTGAGATCGCTCAACGTCGCGACTACTTGAGCACTCACAAGCGCTCGCTCGCCCACTGCGCCGACACTCTCAAGGCTCGCGGCAATGACCTCGCCATGGCTCACCGCCGCAGTCTTGAGGTCAAAAAGATGCGTACCAAGCGTTCCATCGACGAGAGTAGGTCCAGAATCGCAACCGGCTTGGGAGCACGACAACTAACAAAGCCCGCAGAGAAGAATTACCTTCGCGCTCGGGACCTCGACACCGTTATCAACACCTCCCACGCCTCGAATCTGACTGGCATCACCGCTGACACCGATCCGTCCGTCCTTTTCACCGGCAACAACTCCTGTATCCTCACGCCTGAGGTAACCCAGGGCCCTTACTGGGTTCAGGGTGAGCTGATCCGTGAGGACATCACCGAGGACCAAGAAGGTGTGCCTCTGCACCTCGACATTCAGGTCATCGACGTCAACACCTGCGAGCCCGTCCCCTCGGTCTTCGTCGAGCTCTGGCACTGCAACTCTACCGGTGTTTACTCTGGTGTTGCTGCTAACGGCAACGGCGACAGCTCTGATACCTCCAACCTCGACAACACTTTCTTGCGTGGCATCAACCAGGCTGATGAGAGCGGTGTCGTGCAGTTCGACACCCTCTTCCCTGGACACTACACCAGCCGTGCGACTCACATCCACGTCATGACTCACACCCTCAATGCCACTGTCAACGCTAACAACACTCTTACTGGCAACTCGGTCTCCCACGTTGGACAGATGTTCTTCGATCAAGACCTCATCAGCCTCGTCGAGGCCGTCGAGCCCTACGCCAGCAACACTCAGGAGATCACCGAGAACGCTGATGATTCCATCCTCAGCGAGGAGGCCAGCGATGTCGACCCCATGATCGAGTATGTTCTTCTCGGTGACGATGTTTCTGACGGTATCTTCGGATGGTTGGCTTTCGGTATGGACTCTGGCTCTTCTTACGACGTCACTCCTGCTGCCAACCTCTATGCCGAGGGTGGTGTCGCCAATTCCAACTCCAACATGGGCGGCGGTGGCTCTCCTCCCGGCGGCAACGGCACTGATGGTGCTCCCACGGGTGCTATTCCCTCCGGTGCGATCCCCTCCGGCGCCATTGACACTGCGGTTGGCTCCACTTTGACCACCGTCGTCTCGTCCTCTACTGCCGCCTCTTCCTCTGCTGCCGTCTCGTCCGCTGTCTCCAGCGCTGTCTCCAGTGCCGCTGCGTCCACCGCTCCTTCCAAGGCTCCTCAAGGCAGCAAGCCTCAGGGCCAGGGCGGCCAGGGTCAGCAACAACAAGGTCAGCAGCAGCAGGGTCAACAGCAGCAGCAAGGCCAGAAACAGGGCCAGCAGCAGCAGCAGGCTCAGAAACAGGACAGCGGCCGTTCACACAACTAAGCAGCCAATTGACATCGCTTAGAGAGATCGAGCACTTAGCAGCAGTTAGCGAGAGGCATAGAGAGGAGCAGTTTAACCAAGTTTACACTTTCGTTAGGGAATCTGGCAATTACCTGTACATTATACCCAAATGCAAGCATTTGACACCGACCATCCTCCCTCATCGTAACGTCCTTTTGTGCTGCTGCATTCTTGCATGAGATATCTGATCTCTAAGCCACTTGTCCCGGCTTTGCTGTGCGTGCTTGCATTCTCGTGTGACCTTGCTGATGCAGAGCTCTGTTGCTGTGCACTCGAACGTCTCTACTCATCACACTCCTTCAAGCCTGCCAAAAGTGCATCCAAACTCTTTTGCCTAACCTTCTCCTTCCCATCGCTCTTACTCGCATCGGCTCCAGCACCAACACCAGCAGCCTTAGCTTCTGTACCATCCTCACCAGCCATCCCCTCAAGCTGCCTCCCTACCGTCTCCCTATCCAGAACCCTCCGCGCATCCTCAAACCCTCCAATGTCCCTCACATGCCTATATCCCAGCTGCTCCAGTCTCCGTTTCGCTATATCGCTGCGCCTGCCACTGCGACAATACAGCGTGATGTGGTCATCCTTGGTGACAGTGACGTTTTGCAGCGCGTAGATCTCGGCGAGCGAGTCGATGGCAGTGTATTCGATGTTGACGGTGGGCGCGATGTCGGAGATGAGCGGGCCGGAGGAGAATTCGAGGGGCGAGCGGACGTCGATGAGGAGTTCTTGGGGCATTTTGGGGTTATGCGGGTGTGCGACGGGGGTGTAATTGCCTGGGGGTTGTGCAATTAAGAGTTGGGAAGCTGCAGCTGTGATTGCGCATGTTGGAGGGGCAGTCGCGTGGCGGGGTTGCTGGACGTCGCTGCGACGAGCCGAGCTCAACACCATGGTTTTGTCATGAAGCGAGTGCATGTATTCTTGTTCGTTCGATGATTGTTCATTGATCGGCCGCTGCCTCTTCATGTGTATGCACATGGATACTATGACTACACAAAACTGCTTGCGGCTTGCCGCCCTTCTAGCCTTTGCTTTTGAACGCCTGTGCCAATAACTCGTGGCTGCCGTGCGGCGTATCCTTTTTGAACTCCGTTCCATTATGTACAATTCCCTCATAAAGCAGTGGTATAGAACAGGAAAGCAGATGGTAAATGAAACATATCTGCGGCATAAAATGAAAGAATCGCTGGGTCGACGGGCGTCTGGACGCCCTTACCGGCTATGAGATGCCAGACCGGCGTGTGTAGTATGATGGTTATCCAAAGTTGAGAAGACGCCTATGCGCGCCTGGTAGCAAGTCTATGAGCCTTTCATAAGGCTGTTCGTAGAGAAGTTGAAGTTGAGAAACTCGAATTTGTCTCGAGAGGTTGTGCGACTCTCAGCAGTGAGTGTGCTTGCGGCACTGTTATCCACGGATGGAGAGCCTCTGGTAGAGTGCTGAAGCTCACGGGGCTCTAGGAGAAGTGAGCGGCGATAATAGCTTTGGACGTTGGCTTGATCACTGGAGCGAACGCGTTGGATCTGTGTCTCCATCCAGTCCTGCATCTCAGGGACAGTGGCCAGGCGGTAGGCAACCTGGAACGATTGCAGCTGGCCGATGATCTTTGCTGTCTTCATGTGCTTGTCGAAGTTGATGACAGACATGCGGTCAGAACCAGACTCGCCAGGAAGCTGACGAGTAGTGCCATTGCCCACGTCGACGAAGGTAAGGTCAGTGAGATAGATGCCAACGAATGGAATGCAAGGAGCGACGTGATTTTGGAGTCTTTGGCGGAGAACGGCGTAGTTTCGCCCGACGTCAGTAATGGTTTTGAGCTCGTCCAGGCGAACCTTGGTCTTAGCAGAGACCAGCTCCCACGTCTTCTTCAGACGCATGACCATGGATGAGTTCAAAGAACAAATGATGGCCATAAGAGAGTCGTAGTTGTTAAGCTCTAAGCACTTGGCCGCGATCTTGACCCAGTGCTTGATCATGACAGCTCGCTTCTTTGCGTCTTCAAGGTGAAGGATCGTGTCCGCAACCAAATTGGCGAGGTCAGTCGAGAGCTTGGACATGGCCTTGACGTTGACAGCCTTGGATTCGCTCTTCTTGGTCCACTCCAGGGCCAGGAGCTCCTCTGGCTGGATAGCACAGAAAAGCTTGGATTCGATGATGGTGAACTGCCTAGCCAACTCCATGGGATCAAAGTCCAGGATGCTGCATTGTGAGCGACCTTCCTTGCTGGCCCTGAGAGCATTGAGCTGGCTCTTGGTTATGATCGGCGAAGGGGCACTATTCTCGTTGGATGAGGACAGTGTGTTTGAGACCCCAGTCTTGCCAATGGAAGAGACGAGTCTGGGCACGAGAGCACCAGCGCGGACCTCCGTGACCTTGGAGGTGAGCTCGGCAAGACGCTTTCCTGCTGCCGGCAGAGAGGACCGGAGCTTCCCCGTCGCGAACGATAGTATCAAGCCCAGGGCAATTGAATCGCTGTCGGCAGACCAGTGGCTCTCGAGCCAACCCTTCAAGACGTTATAGACCCTGAGGCGGACTGGTACACCAACTGATTGGCTGTCGCCAACGTAGTCGAAACGGTCGATGAGGGCCTGAGCCAGCTCAATCGGCGTTGTGAAGAGACGGAAGGTAAGGTAGAATGTCGTTACAAAAACGGCATCCGGTGTTGACTCATGCGTGGTGAGCTGCTCCACAAGAGCAGGGAGAGAACCACCAGATATTTGACCTTCCTTGTTGTATACAAGCTCATGAACGAATGTGGTCTCCAGCAAGTGCTCCTCACCAGCAGCAACATCTTCGTTCACCAACGAGCGGAGCTCAGAAGAGCTACCGAAGCTCCTGACCAGAGTCTGATGACTTGGCTTCTTGGAAGGCATGTGATCTGGAGTAGTCGCACGAGTGGATGTGTGAGAAACAACGCTGCCGTTGCCGACACTGAAGTGGAAAGTGCTGCTTGAGTCCGCTACCGAGGCATTAACGCTATCGCTCCTTGTCGCCTTGGTAGTGGATGATGATACGCCTACTGGAAGCCCAGTAGGCTCGTACGTCGCAATCTCGTCCGAGGTGATGGCATGGTTTTCGTTGACAGGCTGCAGTGATGACGTGAAAGAGAGTGCTGTTGGGCTATCAGGACTCTCCGCGACGGCGGCAGGAATTATGGGTGGCAGCTCTAGGCTCTCTGTGTCTGAAGGCGACTGCTCGGGAATGTCAGGCAGTGGCTTTGTTTCCGAAGTGGCTACACGTGCCAAAATTTCCTGCTCTTCCACGGGAGGCGCAGGAAGTGGCTTGTCAGTCTCTTTGGCTGCCTCGGAGATCTTCTGTGTCGTCTCCACATCCTCCTGGGGCTTGACAGGCTCGATCTGCTCGAAGATTGATTGCGACAGTCCCAAGCCGACAGTCTCGAATTCGAAGTCTCCAATCTTCTCGATGACCAGACGAGCTTTGGCAACACAGTCACCTGACGAACGCACACAACTAGTCGCAGCAGCGACAAGCTGCTTTCCAGAGCTCGGGGAAAATACTGCCTCATCCATATCAGCGTCCGAAGAGGCGAACATATCCTTGGTCGCTTGTACCAGTTCGGTGAGTCGCGAGTACATGTTGTCTCTTGAATCTTCCAGAGCTTTCGATCTCCTTGAGTCGCGTTCCCATACTTCTTCGATGACAGTGAGTAGCTGGCGACAAGCAACAACGGACTCCTGGGTGATATGAGCGAGCTCTTCGGAAGATCTGGACTGGAGATGCAGCCCAATAAAAGATCCAATGAAACCCAGGAAAGCGTCTTGTGCTGTGTTTAGACGTTCCGAGGCAAGGTTCTCCTTGCGAGCACCTGGTGATGCTCCTGTGTACGACAGTCGGTGGGTGACGGAAAGCCTTTTGCCCTGCGTCTGGGACCGAGTAGGTGGTATAGGCGATTGGAAGGAATCGGATTCAGAGGGGATTGAGAATGCAACAGAAAGTCGGTTGAGGTTGCGTGCTGGCTGTATTGTAGAGGATTCGAGATCATCGTGCGCTAAAACGGGGGTTTGTACGACTGGCGACTCGGACTGATTGGCTGACACGCTATCATCCACTGCTGGAGTAGACGCTGATGACGGTGACACGACAGAGTCAGCAGAGTCGGCCGGCGGTGTCAGTGGCCGTTGTGTGCTCCTGTCTGTCAGGTCGAACGATAACGAGACGGCGTCTTGCGCCCAGATGTCGAGAAATCGGACCGCTCGTGTCACAAGCTTGAATGACTTAAGCACGAGCTCGTCCAGCTGCTCAAAGACAGAGTTTGCGTCCTCGTTGGTGTGTAGGGTTTCTTGCAATTTCTTTGCTGTTTTGACGAGTGTCGAGAGGTCGCCGAGGAGTCCCTTGCGCATACGTCGCAAGCCAACATGCGCCACAATGAGACTCGAGTCTCTTGATAGACAATCCGTCCTCTCCTATTCCTTGTAAGCTATTATGTAGAGGAATATGGCGGATTGGGTGAGCTTACTAAGAAGAACCGTATCCCTGCGATCATTCCCCTAACATAGTCCTGCTTGGTAAAAGCAACGAGGTTCCCGCTTTCGCCATCACGAACGAGATCCCAAAGATGCGTCAAAGCATTGAGAAGATTACGTATTGTGGGATGGTCGTAGGGTTCGCAGTAATTGGTGGGCAACCATCCACGTGCTCCAGATCCAAGTAGTGTACCGTCAGCCCAGCCATTGGGGTGTACTGAATGCACAAGGATCACGTCGCCCTGCTTGATCGCCACCGTTATCGACGATTCATCCGTCGATGAGGATACTGTGGATGCTGGGACGTAATGGTAGAAGGCGCGTAGGTAGTGGTGAAAGACTGGCTGTGTAGGTAGTTGTTGTGTGTGCTCGGTGGTTGTAGGTGTCAATGGCGGTGAAATCTGGGACTGTGATTGCGACCGTATCGAGAGAGCGCGTGATGACTGGCGGCTGTGGCCGTGAGAGCTGATGCGCGACTTCTTTGGTGACTTAGAGATGTTGAGAGGCGCAACCATATCACTTGAGTACCTTTCCATCTCTTCTGTGTCCATAGTGTAGTCGCTCATCTTTCAGGTGGTTTGGGGTAGACAATGGACAGTGGCGTTCCGGAATGAGAGTCGCTAATTGAGTGCCGCGACCTTGATATGCCGCAGCATCGAGTCAGGTATCTCGCTCTGGTCGACTCGTGGTGTTGAATAGTTCCAATCGCACCAGCGCGACTTGTTTGTTGGTATCGTTGAGAGGGGTTCGTTTGTTTTGACGATGTGTAATGTTGATGTTGTTCAATCTCTGTCACTATGTTATTATTGTGATCGAGATGGTGAGGTGGGTCAGGAATGGCGCCACCCAATTGGTACGTGGTGAAGGAATGTGGTAAGTATAGTCAAAAAGCACGAGGTGGGGCATCAAATGCAGCAAACGGGGACGATGTCGTGATGGTGGCAGCGCTGCGAATGCGCTCATGTGCCAATGCCAATGCGCGGACAGCGTCTTGCTTTTCAGAGCGAAGAGAGGTCAATTACCTAATTGGAGACGGTGAATTGAAGTGTCGGGGTTGATATACGCCGTGAAACAGCCAGCTGCGTTCAATGCGCCGAGTAGAGCTGGAACAGAGATGTGGCGCGGGTAATGAGCGATTGGTGAGGTCTCAGACGCAGTCTGTCTCTCGTGGGCGAAGCCGTCCAGATAGCAGGCGGTGATAAGGAGGGGCAGGTGCTCGATATGCGGCACCTTTGGTGACAGCGGTGACGCTTCCTAGTGTTGGTAGCTGAGGAAGGGACTGTGGACTTGCTGCAAGGGTCGTGCCTGCAGTCGAGTCGGGGAAGGAAGGGACAAGGGATCTTGTCAACGGCAGCCGTGATGTGATGAGGCGACTCTGGGAAGGAGCGACCGAGAATAACGACACGCACCACAAGCAACACAAAACAATTGCAATAGTCGACCTTCACGCAGCGGGGAGGCAGCCAGGCAGTGGGAGGACGGCTATGATGCTCGCAGGGCACCGGCACTATTATTGCTCAGTCGGCGGCGGATCTTCGACCCACGACCTGCACCAAATTGCCATCTTGAGCGCAAGCTCGAAAAGCTTCAGGGCCCGACATGGGCGCACTGGGCACGCCGCATGCTGTCAGGGCGCGGCAGGGATAGGCGGCCAGGGAGCGTTGACGGTGCCCTGCGGCGTCGTAACCAACCTCGACTACGCCTTGGCCGGCGGGCAGTGGATCACGATTCGCTCATTCCTGGCCGTGCGCTCGAGGGAGGCCAGTGAATTCTCCCCGGCCTTCGTTCCCTTGCGCTACAACCTTCGATAATCAAACGTTGAGCAATTCGCGTATGATCGCGTATAGTCGCGTCTGAGCCGGCAGCCCGACGTGAAGCATCTGGGCACGACGGCGTTGCTGCGCGCTCACATCATTGAGCCACGCAAGAGTCACCATCGCGGATTCGACACCAGCCCCTCCAGGTCACTCCAAGCATGCCCATGACATCTCTGACAGCATTGCCGTGACTCGAGCTGCCTGTCACAACTGCGGTCGCCTGCATGAAGGCCCGCGCAGCAAGCACATGCCCCGTCCAGCAGGGTTCTTGCGCGAGGCTGCTTGTTGTGCTCCACCGAAAGCACGCGCCCGGTCACTTTTCGCAGCCTCAATACGGCAGGGATCCACTGGCTCGCTCGAACAGTCTAGTCCAAGAAAGGCATGTCCCGGACGGCACTCGATCCCCGGTTGCCATGGCGGACGCCTCCAATCGATCCCCGGGACTCACTCCTGCACCGCAAGGTAGTCTGCTCATTGGCTGCCACGCCAAATATTCCGCGAAAAGTCATATGGCTGGACTGGTGCAAGCCCTCTAATATCGCATAATCCAAGGGAGTCGAAGAAGCAAGCCTTCAGGTTCGAATCCATAATTTGTCGCACCATTCGAGCGAGAAGCCTCTCAGAGGGGCACTATTTCTCTCAACGTCATACCACGACAGGGGACATCTCGATGCGTGCGTGCGGCTACGTCCATTTCCAGTCCCGCATGGTATAGCCTTTGCGCCCACTTGGCGACCTTCTCTCGGAGCATTGATGGCCTGGCCCGTGGACGCCTTACCACTGCCAGGTGGAACTCGTGGGGAGATCTCAAAAGTAGCTATCGAGGACGGCACGGAAAGGTAATGGAGGGCTATCCGTTCAGGCCGTCGTCAACCTACTATCCTCTCAATCGTGGCATGATTGCATCAAATTTCACAGAAACCCCGGCAAAGGTCAAAAATGTGAGATAAGAGCTGGACTTGCAACAAAAGCACACGTGCAGCGCAGAAGTTAAAAGCTGCTTGCAAGGGTGTCAATGCTGTGCGACGAACGCTGCAGGCTGGGCGCACCGCGTCTCAAACCTCGAACACCAGCACCAAACCCCAACAAGGGAGGCGAGATTCTTTGCATGTCTCTCTTTCACACGAGTATCTGTCGTTCGTCGTTCGCCCCGAATAGCATCTCCAATATACATTGTCAAGCCGCATTCTAATATCCTTCTCGCCTACGCGTCTTTCGTAACGTTGCCAGACCGTTGCTTCGGCCAAAAGCAACGTTCAACGCTGCCCGAAACGACCAGTCTACGAGCAGTTTGCTGGGCGACACGCTCCAAACGTGAGTACGAGCCCCTAGTGAGCGCTATCGATACTCGTAAATGGGCAAGCACCGTTTCTCCACGTTCTAGGCACAGGGCTTCAGATGCTCACAGCTCTTCACAGAAGTCGCCTACCGGTCTCCTGGATCAAAAGCAGGTTTTGAGCAGCATATAACCAGAAAGGATTTTAAGAAGTCGATATCAGCTACTGTAAGTTGCAGACGGAAAGAGAGTCTGTATGATGATCTGTATCGGCAAGCATCCATACAAGCGATCCCTGCTACAAGACCGCACGGCTTCGAGACTTGCCCGCAAATGGTTGCGATCTTCACAGGGGTCGTCCGAATCCTCACGAACATTTCGGCATGTGTGTTCGTTCTGAGCAGCAACTACATGACTTGGTTGCTTCTTGAGGGCCCATACCTCTTTTGACCGTCAAACACAGTTTATAGTCTCCACTTTCAGGGTCCAGAGCATGGTCGAGCTGCGCTCAATGATATACAACAGGGAGAGCCGCAGCGACTAAGGATACAAACACCGATATGTCGAAGGTACATACCCACAAAAGATGTACTGGAGGAAGATCACCCGACAACACGATGATGTACGTCTGCAGCCATTACATTACGTCTTGTCACGGCTCTGACAGCCTTGACCCAATTGTCGATAACACTCGAGTTTGACCTTTGACACAAGATCGTCATGGTTCAGGCCAACTTTTACTTTCTTTGCCTTCTGTCAATTGAAGTCCATCAATCACAAGCCTATCGATGCAAGCGTGGACGTGTCCGCTCATGCGGATATCAACCTCGGCAACCTGCATGAATTCATACTCGTTTGCACGTAACCGCAGGTAGGGTCTGACGGGCACTCGCCCCTCTGCATGCTGCTGTGAATGCGCGCTGAAGGTATGCACAATCCGAACAGCATCTGTTGCAAATTTGCTAAGGTGCAGCGAAAGCTTTGCTCCGCCCCGTCGACGCATCTTGGTGGCAGCTTCGATCTAGTTCTTCGGAGCTGAAGAGTTCAACGGTATACACCTCAACAAAGTCTTGCTGCGAGGTGATGAAGATGGCACAGCTCTAAGGGGGCGCGCCGTTCACGGGGCAATACCTTAGCTGCCGCCATCAAATCGCCGACCGCTCACGCCCAACCTTTCCAAGCTCACGGCAACATTTCGCTCGGGCTCAGTCGCATGACTCTGTTGGCAAGCAGTATCTGAACATCTCGCCGACAATGTCGTTATATGAGGATCTTCTCCAGACTTGATAAGCGTAGAGCCTCAAGCCTTGCCTGGTGGAGTCCTGCGTAAATTGGTGATTCCCTTTTGGGCTACTGGCCCCTGTCTGAAACAGCCACGAATTCTCCTCACCCGCGCCCGAGCGACCCGGGAGCGTGGGAAAACACCACGGCCTTGAGTAAAAGCGGAAATCTGGCCGATGCATGAGTACCGAGGCGTGGGATGAGCAGAGGCTTGACGAGCGCGTCCTTGATCGTCATGTGAGCACTTCAAGCTGCGACCTGAGGGCATGGTTCCGGTGGACTTCGCATCACATGGCGCACGCAGCGCGCACACTGCCGATTTCAATTCTGTATCTACCTGCAAAGAAATGAAGCGGCCCGTATGCGGCAGATTCATCACCTGAGTTGTCAGTCCACCTGCGTAAAGCCTCAGCTCGGCACACTCTGCGCCCAGTCACGTTCACTCCAACGGTCTCTATCTAGGACAAGGATCCAGGCTCATCAAACTACCCTGCGCGCTGAACACGAGCATCAAAACCCACACAGTGCCCCAGAATATGCATCCTTCGGTTCCATGGATGATGCACATGGTCTCGACGCGTTCCCCAGAACAACGCTGACCTGGCAAAAAGAGGAGCACAGAGAAGATGCAGCGGATACACGTGGTCGCGACACACTGTTGACGGATGTCAACGTGCGACTTCGGAACAATAGACCCTGAGCCTGTCATATGCCTTCACCATTCGCACACGGCACTTCCCACGAAGTGATGGGGTTGGTAAGCAGTTTGTACGGAGCTGGCTCGGCATCACGTCGTTCCGACCTTGTGGTTACAGTTACAACTTTTCACAGCTGTGAGGTGATGGATAGTCGCAGTCACGACCCTCAACTATGCATACACGTGCGACACAAATGAATGGCTTGCAGGACACGAAACGCTATCATCTGGAAAAGGGCTGAGCTTCGCGCCGACATTTGTTAGGATAATCTCCTGTCTCAGGAGCCCCTTATATACACGGCCTCCCGACCGTCGCTGCGGAAGAACGGTTGCTGTTCGCCGTTCAGAATCCTTTGCGCGGCCACCACTATCGCGTCTGAGGCGGCAATGCGGCGCAACGGAAACGGTGGCAATCAGCATTTTTCCACATCACTCGCGCAATGAGGTCCGACCGATTGCAAGGGTCGCGAGCGAAGGATCGTGGGCTACTGAATTGCGCCGCATTGGCAGAGTCCGGGCCTCTGCAATGGGCAATTCGAAAAATCGCAAAATCTTTTGGGCTCAATTGAGGTCGCGGCCTTGCGCAGGTACCATCTCTTGGAGGGCGAGTTTGATGCAGCTGGATGCAGAATCGGCGTGCGATCGACATTCACCCTATACCTCGCCTCGACCCAGGCCCTCGGATTACATCAGAAACCTCAGCCTCATGTAGCGACTGTCTAACAGTTAGGATCTTCCGCCAAGCAGATCATGTGCACGCGATGACAATGATAAGACGATGACGCAGAGCTGCCGGGGGTTATGAGGCCTGAGGCTTCCGTGGGGTTTTCGCAAGACAACCTTCATCTTTGATTGATGGAACATGGCAACCTTGGTTGATTCGGAGCATCAATCACAGTGAGCCGCAGAGTCCTCCGGACTTCTCAAATAGAGCGATGCGACACATTCTCCGCAGATCAACGGGTATGATCGTCACGTCCAGCACTAGATCCGCGCAAGCAAAATCTTGCATACCCAACACGTACTGTCCCAAGTCTGGCACTCATTGCATATGCAGGTATCTGTGGAAAACAATCCCGAGACTGCGATACGCATATGTACAATGCTATAGGACCACTAGTCACATACGCCAGAAAGGGACACGCTTTTGGAAAGCTCGCGCATATTCCAAATCGCACTCTAGCAGCACATTTCATTCAATACAGAACGGACCGGCGCTGATAACGTTTAACTTGTGAGAGCCCTCACCCGAACACCTGTTCACGAAATTCGACCTGTGTGTCGGAAATACCACGGTCCACTATAGGTCAGCATACCTATAACACCGTCTCACGACACCCGATGCACATCACTTCCCGAAGCAAACTCGGCCTCTGATTGGAGGAACAACTGCAACTCCTACATTCTGTACGGCATCATCTCAAAAAAAAACTCGACGATGTTGCTATTCTGGGACCTCTTAAGATGAGGACAGCAGCTATTGCGACGGCAATGACATCGCAGATGCTACGAATTGCCGGAAAAGGTAGGTTTGAGGACAGGTGTCGATTGTGGATATGGAGATCCTATTAGTTGGATTGCAGATACTGCAGTACATGATGTCGAAGAAGCGCTATCCTGGACTCGATCCTGCATCCACAGGCCCTCCGCCTCATCTCGGACAGTCATGGTGGAGGTTGAACATACCGGAAAAGGAAACATACCGTTAAGGTATGGACAGCTGCTATGGAGATCATGTTGGCCTTATTGCAGCCTCTGTCACTTTCATCTACACATTCCACACTCTCAGCCCCATCAGGCGGGGCTCTCATCTCTAGATGTCGGACTATAATCCGCTCACTGCTACAACAGGCAATTCAGAACACGCCATCGACGACTGCTATGAAGATCATATGGTTCATCTTACAACGCCTGTCACTTCCTCGTCCTCAGCCTCCTACTTCCCGTCTCTTCCAACGGCTTTCTCATCTCACAGAGTCAAATTAGCAGCCACTTGCTTCCTCATCGGGTAGGTCAGCGAGGCAGTATCGATGGCTGCTATGGAGATCATATGGCGTCTCTGTCTATTCATGTCACAGTCTCGTCTTCTAGCCCTTCCTTTCAGCCTCGTCCTACGGCTTCTTCATCTCCCAGAGTCATACCTGCTAGCATTCACTACCGTAAGGAGTATGTCTGAAAAATTGCGTCGATGGCTGTTATGAAGATCATATTGATCACGCCTACACTGCCGCCTTCCGCATTGACTTCTCCCAGCTTGATCATACAGCCTCATTGTCTCAGGACGTCATCTGGACGCTTGTGTACTACCACAAGAGGCACTTCTGAGACACTGCGTCAATGGCTGATATGGATATCATATCGTTTGCTCCCCAGTATGAACTTATGCAAAATTTGCTCCAGTTTCGACCTCGGGTCTTTTCCGACGTCACTATCCACATACATCGTCATCACTGGGCTCGACGAACTCAGCATCCTTTAGAGGGTCTCCAGCAGCATGTGCTCACAATTTCTCGATGTTTGTTCGAACCCTCAAGCCAGCAAAACTGCCTCGGAAGGGACGAAGAGGTGGAACTAGTGGGCCACTTGAGATTTGACAGACCCACTTCACATTTCGCACAATCCGTCGAGTCGTGTCTGATACCTCAATAGGCATGTTGGACTGGAGACGTGGAATGCTGTTATGGAGATCATATAACGGTGTGATGCAAGAGCTAGCGTTCCAACAGACGGGCCTCGGTCTTACCGCAGCGCCACCAACAGAGCCGGCAGCAGATACACCTGTATGGAGTAAGCTGGAAAAGATAATGCTTCGGGAGGTGGGCTTTCAACACCTGCTTTAGCAATATCTGCAGACTACCGGTTCACCAAAGGACAGAATACCATG
The DNA here is from genome assembly GCA_001599375.1 of Phoma herbarum. Taxonomy (NCBI): domain Eukaryota; kingdom Fungi; phylum Ascomycota; class Dothideomycetes; order Pleosporales; family Didymellaceae; genus Phoma; species Phoma herbarum. Next base: position 1,094,828 of record BCGR01000009.1, on the reverse strand, counting down.
TCCCCAATCTATATCTGGAATTGTTTGCAGCTGTCAAAGTCCTACAGGGTCCACTTATCAACACAGAACCGGCGGCTGAACGATGCTTGCCGCGGGTATCCTGGACATCCATCTTTCTCTCGAACTTGTCAAAACGTCAGGATGCAGACGTTGTGGAGTAGTGGGAATCATCAGCCACGCTTTGGTCTCGGCCCCTATATCAAGAGACAAGGTTGGAAGCATATACGACAAACCCACCAGAACGTAGACAGGCAACGACACAATCCATGAATGGAAGCGCAAGTTCGCGCCAGCATTGTCTCTCGCAGCCAAAAAATGTCGGTCTTTCGAACACGAGGTCTGCATGCGGCTGATGCAGGTTGGTCCAAAGATAGCCTCAGCTGCATCGAACCCGGTTCGCGGTCAAGACTTTAGCCCCAGCCACCGGTCCTTCGACGAGGAAGCATACACTTCCGGAAAGTCAGCAAACGCCATCGAACACTTGTTACCCACACCCACTGACTCGCAGCCAGTTTGCTCCGATCCTTTGTTGGACATCGGGGCCGCATACCAGAGCTGCCAGGCAGCCTGCGACCACGATACTACGCGACCAGATACACACGACAATTTTCATCTGAACTGGGTCGATAGTTACGTGACAATAACGTGTCATTAACAAAACGAGCTCTCGTCGTTAGCAACTAAAAGCTCTCCATGAGCTGTGCGAGACACCGAGACTTGGAGTGCGGTCCCGAGGACGTCAATGCAGCCACGTTGCAGTGACGAAAGATCCGCAACAGCCAGGAAACTAGAAACGCAAGAACGCTCTCGAACGTATCTCGAACGTTAGCACCTCAGATATAGGGAGGGTATGTGATCCCATGCTCCCCATCACTCGAGACGAGAAGTCACAGCTGCCAAGACTACGATAAGTCCTCAGCTCCTCGTTTTCTGCTCTCAGCCGCAGGAAGATGCAAAGGGAACTCATGCTACTACCTGCTCCGAGTATACCACTTGGACATCCCTCGCCTTATCAACAGAAGCGCCGGATATCTCGCGCTTCTCCAGGCTCAGCACAGAAGATGGTGCCAGACCGCCGCGAGTAGGAGGAACCGACTCCCTGCCGACATGCAGCGAGCTGTAATCTGGCGCCGGCCTTACTCAAAGCCACGGCCGAAGGCCTCAAGCTTGCCGAGCACAAAGACGCGCTGCATGTTTGTGCTAAGCCTCAAAAGTTGCTCCCCTCGAGGGACCTTGTAAGACGTGGTGACCGGAGGTCTACGCGACGGAACGCTCGCTTCTCCGTGCTCTCTTCGGTCAAAAAAGCATAAATACAGGTATCTTTTGATATTATCTGCTTCGAGTATACGTGTCGAACCTTCTTCTGCACGTTCATCAAGATCGTCAGGGATCCTCAGTTCTACTAGCTCTACGGAAGTGTTCGCTCCGAGCCTCCAACGGTGATATATACCCACCCTCACTATACGTGGTGAGCTGCAGGATGATCCCAGTAATACTCAGCGCCAACTATTGCTCCCCGAAGTCCATCCAACGAACCCCGACTCCCCATCTTTCCGCGACCGGACCTGTGAAGTTCTCAATGTGACATCCCCGCATGTCACCGCCAGACTTCGAGCTTCATGTACCAGCTCGTTGTTGTGGAGTGCCACTGTCACTCGTGTGTGTTACACAGCATTTGCGATGACCGACAGTGGGTCATCAATAGTTGCGGCGGTTATGCGTGGGCGAGCAGGGGTCGGGCCGTGTGTGCATGCAAGCGAGCCGCATACTTGTTGAACGGTGTGCGGAGGTCTTGGGCACACATTTGCCGGTGGCTCGGTTGGCAGTGAGACAAGCGTGTTTGTGTCGGCGCGGCCGTTGGTGTGAACGTGAATGCCTAAACGGGCGTGAGCCGTTGTGTTGTTTGTGTTGATCTGCGGTGATAGATTGCGAGCGCGCTGTGTTGCGCAAGGTGCAAGGCTCATTGCATGTCCATCTCGTCGTCGTCGTAGTCGCCGGCGGTGCCGGAATAGCCGTTTTCTGCTTCTTCGGCGTCGCGGTCTTTGCGTTGCTGTTCGCGTGAGGCGCCAATTTTCCTGCGGTTGATCAGCATTCGGACAACGCCAGGCTCACGATATCATGCCATACCTCAGACCATCAATCACGCCAGTGATGAAAGATCGCCCTTCCCCGACTTCCATGCCTCCCACTCCGTTCATCTTGATGCCTCCAGCAGCATCTAGCACTTCGACACCGCTTCGCAGCTTCGACATGCGTACTTCTCGCAACCCCCGCAGAAGCTTTCGCACCTGATCTGGCTCTTCGAAGTCATCTGAGGCAGCTTCAAGCAGCATCTCGCCGAGCTCGAGCCAATGGTATGGTAATGCGTCTGGCGCGGCATCTGCGGTCGAGGTCGGTAGGAAGGGCGGTGATATGGGCAATGTATTGTCTGAAGGTTGTGGCGGGAGTCGCGGTGGAGGGGAGAATGTGTCGCCGTGCTCTGTCTCGTGATCGAGGATTGCGGTGAGTGAATGTGTGTTCAGCCAGGGTGGAGGAAGGATGTTGGCGCGTCGCTGGCGTTTGAGAAGGAGCGCGAGCCATAATGATATGTCGCTCCTTTGCGGTGGGTTCAGAGGCTTCAATGGACCCTGCACATACGTCAGCTTGCTGTTCTCGGGCTGTACTGGATGTCTGCGAATGGAGGGGTGTTTGCGGGGCACGTACACCAAGCAGCTCGAGTCCCTCAAGTCTCTGGCGCGGTATGACAGTGACAAGCTCCATTTCGCATAGGAATGCAATCTCTGGAGGAGTCAGCCCCGGCGGCAGAGGCAATGCCATGTTTGCGATGCGTGACGTTGTGCCTTCGAAATGTTCGAGACGTGAATGACCAGCGGACGCGCCCAAAGAGAGCCTTCCCTGATTGGCGCTAGTGTGATTGAGGCTCTCCCGCGGCTGCTGTCCTCTGCTATTCGATGCCGTCACTCTATCAATATCACCCTCGCTCCTTCATCCCCTGGGTTTTTGCGTGCAGATGTACGATAACTGGCAGGACCATGTTGCCGCGGCCGTCTTTGCTGCCAGCACCACCACCTGGTACTCTCTGGTCGACAGGGACGTGAAAGCACCCTATCTAGTAAGAGGCATTCGACATATACCAAGCCAAATATCAATGGTCGTCATAGGATGAATTCTTCCACGTGCCTCAGGCCCAGAAATACTGCGCAGGCGACTACACATGGGACCCGAAGATTACAACACCGCCAGGCTTGTACGACCAAGATGTTCACGCGTAAGACAAGCCATTCTAACACTGCCCTCCAGATATCTGGTTGCCAAACTGCTGTCGCCGATTCTAGGATGCAGTATGAGAAGTCTCAGAGCTCAGAATGTCTTCGCGCTTAGCTTCATCTTCTTTAAGGTGCTTCAGATTCGGCGTCGAATTCAGCCTCGCGGTCATGGTCAGTGGAAAGTGGAAGCCTTGCATCCAAAGCCTAGTGATGATTCGCTGGAGGAGCATGTATGGACCGAGAAAGATCAGACGCCTTTCACTACCGCTTTGACGGCGTTCAACATCGCCGCTTTCCCGCCATTGTTCTTCTTTGGTGCACTGTACTACACAGATGTCATGTCAACAGCTGCAGTTCTTATCAGTTACGACGCGTTCCTGAAACGAGCCACAAAGCCCGAGAAGAGCGTATTTGACGATCTCTTTGCTGTCTTTATCGGCGTAGTAGCCTTGTTCTTCCGGCAAACCAACATCTTCTGGGTGGCGGTGTTTCCTGCCGGTCTCACCGTCATCGAAGCTTTGAAGCAAAACGGACGCACGACTTGTAGCGCGACAAATCAGGGCTATGTAGCTATTCTGCAACAAGCGTGGTCCAAGGGCACAGTCCGCGATCGCTCCTTGCGGGACGGCGGACTGGCAATCTCAGGTAGGCCGTTACTGTGTCAATGGAAGACAAAACTGACGATACCCAGATGCTGTCATGCTATTGCTGACGACTGCAATTGCGGCCTTGAGATATCCACTGAAAGTTCTGAGGGCCATCATCCCCTACGTGGTCCTCCTCGTTCTTTTTGCGGGATTTGTGGCTTGGAACGGTAGTGTTGTGCTCGGTAAGCCATAACCGTTTGTTTCAGGGACACTGACTAAAGACAGCAGGCGACAAGTCAGCACACACAGCGACCATTCACACTCCTCAAATGCTGTACTTCTGGCCATACATCGCGTTATTCTCTGCGCCAATCCTCGTAGGGCCTTTGTTCACATGTGTAGCGCACATGTTTCCCGCACAACTCGGCGTCAAGCTCGGCGTCAGACGGAAGTCCTCTTATGCCATTTACCCATCATTGTCTCAAGGCGTTCTCTTCGTCGCTTGTGGCCTTATCGCAGTACACTTCAACACTATCATTCACCCCTACACTCTGGCCGACAACAGACACTACGTCTTCTACGTCTTCAGACTCCTTCTGCGGCACCCTGCTCTCAAGTACCTTGCCGTGCCAGTCTACTACGTCTGCTTCTGGCTCAGCATACAGTCTCTGGCGCACCCGACTGCTGATCCGGAGATTAAGATCATAACGCTGGAAGCAAAGCCTCCGGGAGAGGCTGAGAGGATATTGAAATCACCTACTCGAATTAGCTTTATTATCATCTGGCTCCTCACCACGGCTCTATCGGTCGTGACTGCTCCGCTGGTCGAGCCTCGTTACTTCATCATCCCGTGGATAATCTGGCGTCTGCACGTACCGTACTCGCCTACGATTCTGTCGATTGCCGGGCGGATGTACACCGCAGATCTACGCGTAGTTGTGGAGACGGTATGGTTGGTAGCTATGAACCAGGTCCTCCAGCACATTTTCTTGTATAAGACGTTCACTTGGCCAAGCGAGCCTGGAAACGTGCAAAGGTTCCTTTGGTAATAGAAGCACGGTCAAACACCGAGGACGAGAAGTCTTCATGTTAGTCATCCGTGCTGAGGGCCGCACAGCACCTTGTATATGCAGTCCAAGCCTACCCACTATTGACAATATATCAAACATATACTGCAGCATGGTCGATGTCTTACACGCTTTGCCCTCCTGAAGGTGAAGCTACGATAGCCATTTCTGTTTCTGGAAAAACACATTTCTTCCCCTTTGAGCCGTGAAAGAAAAGCCTCGTAGACTTATCTGATTCTTGCCTGCAGATACGACGGTATGGCGGAAGTCATTACCGTCACATGGCGGGTGAAATCCGCTTACCAGCATGCCAACAGCAGATCAGAATGAGTGTCGTTGTTCGTTCGAGCGTGCCGATTTCGGATACAAGGCACGCTCGTTGCATTGAGGCGTTGCTGTGCACGCAGTAGCTGAGGATGTCTTACTTCTGCTCGACATTATTCGCCGATACTGCTTATGATGCCACGGATTATCAGAACTTCAGCTTCCCCACAGCTTCAAGGACCACTGAAACTCTCCCTCATCCCAAACACTCCGAAACATATCCGACCAGTCTACCACAAGTTTCGAACAGGTCACTCAGATCATCTTCGGTATCTTTGGCATCTTAGGTATTCTCGCCACTGTAGCTGGGATCAACTACGGATACTCGCTTCTTGCAAGAATGTGGTATGATTCTGGGAGAAGTGACAAAAGTAAGCCGAAACAAAGATGTTGAGGGTTTGAATTAACAGGACTTAGACACCGATGTCGCATAGGATGCTTCGAAGTTCACTGTGTGCCAGAACGCCAGTCAATGAACCGAATCGACGATATTGATACGTCAGGAACTCTTTCGCAGCTTTGCACCAGCCTCCAGTCCTTTTAACGAATGCATAGGAGTGGAAGTGGAGGTCCCGGTGCGATGACAAGCTGCAGTGGAAGCTCGCCATACGAGGAATTTCACTCTAACCAATCAAACGCCTTGTTCGAGTATAATCGATACCTCAGCCTATGATGATGGGCGGTGGGGAGCTCATACTTCAATTCTTGTTGGTCATCGTTGCAGCTTTTGGAGCAACCATTACCCTCGGTAGCATCGACAGACGATGGTCGCAATATACTGCAGAGTTTGCAGCAAAGGTAAAAGCAGCCGGCCGTGTTCTCTTCGTCGGTTCCACCGCTAACGGTCTTTCAGACATTGATTGGGAAACCGAGAGAGCGAAATGGCAAGAAGCGTATTACACCCACATCGAGTGGAGACCAGGTAACATCCTCGATGACGCTGACTGTTCGTCGTCGCCAAGCTCAGTTCGTTTGTCTAAATCTCGCCCTACAGCAACCGGACCATCGGCACAAGGATCTGCCATCTTGTGACTTTGAAACCAACAAGCTTCAGAAAAAATTCAGACGAGAAACATCCAGTCAGAGTCTACCAGTGATGGCTCCCTGGAAGCACTTGAAGATACCCATAGCCAACACATATCCAGATCAGAAACACCTCCAGAGGTCGGTCTCCACCCCTGAGGCGAACAGACTTGGTTCGCCGAAACAACCTTGAAAACGTCACGTCGCTGTACCTCCGCCTACGAATAGAAAAGAAGACAAGACTGTCCGAAAGTCGACAATGCACCAGCGCTTCGAAGCGACGTTGCCAAAAAAAAATGTTGAGCGGCTACAGGCTCAGCTCTTAGCATCGTACTGAGCTCGCAGGTGTGTGGTTACTGGACCGGCCATACTGAAGGCGTGTATTAATGTATCATTGATTACGTTCAGGGAGGCTTGAGAGGAAGCTGAAGCGGACATGCTTATACAACCTCAGGAGAGGAACATGTGATATAGAGCTCGAATCAGAATAGCGCCTTCGATGCAACGCTCAGCAACCACGCAGCGTCATTCCATCCACCTGCCTCTTGGCCCTCTGGTGGCTTAGGAACGTCAATCTTGACCTCGCCGCCGTCGTCGCCTGTCTTGTCTTGTGTTCTCACAGCACTAGCAGCTATAATGCTCTCGCGCTCCATCTTTCTCCTTTTCGCCTCGACTTCTCGCATCAGCTTGGCCTCGTCCTTGGTCAAATTCGACCGCGGCTGCTCTTCCTCATCAGACGACACTTCACCGTCCTCATCAACGGAGAACAGCGTCCAGCCAATAAGCGCGTCCATCCAGCCACCGAGGCCAAAGCCGCGTTCACGCGCCAAGCGAGCAACTTCCTCCTCATCATCTGGCCCTCCCTCATCAGCCTCCACGAAGTCAGGCTCGATCGCCTCCTCTACATCCATGTCCAAACTGTGTCTCGCAGAAGGCAGTCCAGACATGGCCAAATCGATCCTACTCCCTGCCCTTGATCCTCTCCGACTCTGTCTCGCACTCGGTACGCGGCTGCCCACTCTACTCTGCAGCCTGCTCCCAGCCCTGCTCATCTTCGGCGAGAATGTTGGGAAGTCGCCAATATCGGCCGGCTCACCAGATAATCTCGCAATGTTCCTTACGTCCCTCTGCGCCTGCTCCGCCGGATCTGCAGGGCTAACAAGACTCGTCGAGCTCTCCCTCCTCACCAACCACCCCTGACCCCGCGCGTCCCTCGTCTCGCCTGCAATGACGAGCCCCGCACGATGCAGCCACTCATCGCTGCTCTCGCTTGTGTGGTTTCTGTGCAACGGCATCCTCAGCGGCAGCGGCGCAGTGTGTTTTCTAGCATGGTGTCTCTTGTGTTCCAAGGCGCTCGAGGGCTCAGCGAACGATACACCTGGGTGCAGCATGTTCGTGCTCTTCGCCTTGGGAATGTCGCCTGCATCTCGCACATCGTCTCGTTCGCTAATGAAGTAGCTGTCATACGCGTATTTCCGGCCATTGCGGGATGCGCTGCGACTTTGGCTCAGGCTGAGGATGCCCGGTGTGGTGGGAGCAGACTTCTGCGCGATATAGGATGTGCGCGGTGTGCGGGTGCCCGGAGCTTGCTCGTCTGGTGTCGGTGGGCTGGAGGCGTCGAGCGGGTATTTCGAGCTGAGGGGTGCGAGGGAGAGGTTGTGGAGGTTGGGGTAGGAGCGCCGGGAGCGCGAAGTGGATGAGGAGCGTGATGCGTCCATCGTCAATGGGATTTTGGGTCAATGTTGGGAGCAGGACAGGATATCAAGACTGCTTATAGTAGACAAGATCTCGCGTGAACTGACCGAGGTTCGATCAAGTTATCGTGATGCTGCACGGGACTCTGGGGTAGAGGAGGTTAGTACAGATGCGGGTTAGTGGACGATCATGTGAAAGCGGCGGTTGCTGACAGCCTGCGAAGCTTCCACTCGTGTCAATGCTTGTGTGACGCCTACAATGGGGTCGAATTTCTAAGGCTTTCATGAGGCGGTGCATCGACAGGGCAACAACACTTGAGAGGCTATCGACAATCCACTAGCGCTTCTTTGTTGAGGAGGCTGTCTGAGGCTGTTACCGCCTAGACTTCACTTCCTGGATTTGTACAGGCGAGGCTGCAGCTAATGCAGAGATACGAGAAAGTCGTTCCGTATGTACGTCAGGGTGGTTCGAGCGAGTCAAGTTGCGCGGAACTCAACGCTGCAAGAATTTTCGGGGCCGCGCCTGGCACTGTGTCTCGGTACCGAGACGATGTTGAGACCGGCTGCCTCCGCGCGTCATGCCACAGCGGGGTGATCAATATGAGAAGCTTGACGCGAGCCACTTGGCGTGCACTGCGTTGTGAGTGGAATGTGAATTGAATGCGAATACATGCTGTGCAACGGCCGCACGTGCTGCATTGTCTTCTGGACCACAAGAGCCTCAGTGTACAAAGCTGCACAGCGCCAAAAAGGGCGGCTCAAATGCTCACATAAGGCCCTGCACAAAGCAAAAAGGACGTTAACTCCGACGGATGCACGTCACTACCCGCTTGGCGAGTCATCTTCAGGCAAGCGCGACCCTCGCGCATAAGCTGGGTCCGTAACGAACCGTGAGAAAGACTGGAACCACACACGCCCCGATCACCGACTTCCCACAACACCACGCACCCGCTTCTCATAAAATACACACGAGGACCCCCTTTCCCCGCCTCACAACTGCTCGTTACCACACACGCGCCCACATACGGACTGCGACGCGCCCGGGGGTTTGAAGGCGAACACACCACCTTCCACGACCTGCACTTCGCCAACATGAATCTCGCCTCTTCGCCCATCCGCAAGAAGCAAACACAATGTCTGCTTTAACGTCGAGTTGACCGCAGAGTAAGTTGCCAAAGTCATCATTTCACGCGTTTTGCAACATTCGTTGCAGCCTTCTGTGATGCGCCAGCATTATTCACGTCGGTTACGCGTCTTCAAGGGCGGCAGCACCATAGGCACACACTGTGGTTGGCAATTCACAACCACCAAATCCCGGTTCACGACGACATCAACCAGAGTTCAGGGAATGAAACTTTTCTGACACTCTTTCTAGTCCTTCTGTCGGCCTCTGCCCGATTCCTCTCTGCACACGACAAATTTCCCAGTTCGACACCGCTTCTCACCACGCACACGATCACCCTCTATAACTCCGAATCCTCTAAGAATCGTCAGAAACGGGTCCGAGGCAACAGGAAGCTAGCTACAGTGGTTGCTAGAGTTGTGCAACTACTCCAAAGCAAACTTCCAGCACGGCGAGGAACGAGCGCTGAGCGTACCCTTTCTCACACTAGCCACGAAGCGGCGACCAATTACTAAAGCTACACATCTCACAATGTCTTCTCCACCTGACAGCAACGCCAGCTCCACCGGAGGCTACCAGGCCCAGTTCACGATGATGGACAAGGTCAAGGAGTACCTTGAAAATCTCTCGGTTTCCGTCAGCGAGAAGCTGCACATACACGCAGCTGAGGTCCACCATGAAGATCTCCCACACAGCAATGACGAGGGCTCCGCAACTTCAACCACTGAAACCGGCACCATAACACCTTCGTCCGTCCGATCCGTTGTGCCTGACCGCCTGAACATGCGCATTCCACCCCTGAACTACGGCGCCGTGATCCCTGGTAGCATCTATCGCTGCAGCTATCCTCAGCCCGAGAATTACGAGTTCATCAAGGACCTCAAGATTAAGAGCATCCTTACCCTGGTTCCCGAACCTATCGCGCCCGAGTACCAGTCTTTTATGGACGAAGCTGGCATCCAGCACTTTCGAGTCCACATCCGCGCAAACAAGGGCACAGTGCGCGTCGACTCCTGCGAAATGCAGCGAGCTCTGCGCCTAGTCATGGACCGCACCAACCACCCCATCATGATTCACTGCAACAAGGGCAAGCACCGCACCGGTTGCACCATTGCATGTTTTCGACGGATCTGCGGCCTCGACATGGAAGCCATTCGCGAGGAGTACCACACATACGCCGGCAAAAAGGCGCGTTTCCTCGACGAAGTCTTCTTCGAGAACTTCGACCTCAATGTCGTCATGTGGATGGCTCGGCAAGAAGGCTGGGCTGGCAGTAGAATTGAGCGCGGCTCCGGGCTCGAGTGCAATCATAAGCACGAAGAGGAAGCTGTGGCTGTGGACATCGCAGCGCCGCTGTCGCCTCCCGCAACGCCTGTCTTTCGCCTCGCTGCGCCAAAACCACTGGCTTAGACAAGTTTCGAGCCATTAACTATTTCTCCTTTGTCATCATTCAAATGGCGTTCAGGATTGAACACGGCATACTCTACACTACGGTGATTATTTGCTTTGAAGGCGTTAGGGATAAAAGGCACATCGTCATAGGCGATTGGGTTAAAAGGGACGGCGTTTCGATCAGGATTAGAGCGCGCTCTCCTGTTTCGTGGGTGGCATTCTCACACTTGTCACATTATCAGACCAGAAATCTCTCGGCGAAGAGCTGGCTATTGTTGAGGCTACGGGCTCGAAGGATGCTTTCATATCGCTTTGTAGCAATCCTAGGCATGCATTCTTCGATGCGATGCACTGCGTGTGGCATACGTGTCCTTGACCCTGAGTGTGGCACTGACGGTGGATCAGGGCAGAAGGGCAGCTGCTGGCCCCTGATACCGTTCTCAAGTCCGTCCGTCGACATCTGCACGCAGTCCGAGGATGTCACATGAGCTCGCAAGACCACTGCCAACGTCTGTGAAGGACGACCGCGAGCTAATGACTCGTCACACTGGACATTGTGGTCTGAGTTGAAGTCATCATCGACAAAGATCACGCTGTTTCGCTGCAGCGCTCGCTAGTATACGCTGCACAGGCCACCGATTGCATTCTGGTCTTCCGCATGGTTCGATGCATCGCCTGCTGTGCTCTTGTTGCTCTTGCTACATGGCGCACGTAGGGTGGGTTGAGAATAGCTCGTTGACGGTGCTGGTATGATGGTTTCAGGACGATGGCGTTGCTCGCACTGTCCTTTCGCTGTCTTCTGGAAACGAGTCTGGCGCTATATGTTGAGATTGCACGATGTGCTCAGCATTGGCCCTGACATCGTAGTCGACTCTAGTGTCCATTTTGTTCGCAGCGACGATGGTCGAGCCCGAGAGGCCGGACCATGTCCTCAGTGGTACGTCTGAGGGGATATATCCCGCTGGTGTAGTTCGTGATGGTATGACAGATGCTCGACGTCGATATGGTAAGCTTCCTGTCATCTGGTTCTCGCGGCTTCCCGGGCGATGGCTCCTGGCAATCGGTCGATCGGTACCATGTACATCGTGTATCAGGACATCGAGCTTCCGTCTTCCTGTTCTTAGACGTCGAGAGCGCACAGCAGCTACGGACCAATTTGTGCCTATGCTGCTGATGGCGACGAAGGCGGCAATAATGTGAGTATTGTCGATTGAAGTCGGAGTGCGAATTCGACAGAATCCATGCTGGTTGATCGGAAAGGCTAAGCAGCGTAGCCAAGCATGACGCATCTATGTTACATTTCAACGTCCCTTGAGGATGTGTACTCGAGCCAAAAGCTGAGTGCAGTGAGCATTCAGAATTCGACGGGCCTGCCTCGATTCAGACACGTACTTGTTTGTGCAAGGCTGCGTGCTCCAGTGCCTCTGCGGCTGTATCCCGGCTCACCGAATTCATCTTGAGCTGGACATATTGACAAGGTTCGACAATGTCTTCTCTCATTTCGTGTCACTTCACAATGAAGAATCGCGTGCTACGAGGAATTGTCAACATGGCGATGGGTGAATGCGGGCATGGATTTGTTGCAGTGAAGAGTGATAAGGGTCAAGTCCGATACACCCGTTCGCATATCCGGAGGTGTGATTGCATCTCCTTGGCGTTCAAGATCGATTAGATACGCCTCTTGCCATCACATTCTTTCAGGTGAGCAGTCAGTAGCTGTTGCTCGTGAGCTTCGCAACGAGATACACGTTAGAACCCTACCTTGTCTTCCGCGCATACGGGGATACAAAACTGCTGACAAGCTCCATCTTGCGTCAACTATACTGATAGCAATGATGATGCCAGCCATCGTGGAAGTCGCGCATTGAAGCTGAAGCGTTGACTCAGGGTTGTCTGTCCTGGAGAAGGGAACAGCAAGTTGGCGTGAGATAAGCTTTTACGATGGCAATAAAGATGCAACGAATGGACTCTGACTTGCTTGCCGTTATAGTTTCCTTGCCCCTTTTCACAACCTAGCAGTCGTCTGTTGTAGCGCGTGTGATTTCTAGTATCTGTAGTTTCGCGTCTGTATTCTTTCGTCTTCTGATCTGACGTCCGTGTAATCCCGAACGTCGGACGCTAGATACGCTCTCTTATCGCGAAATGAGAACGAGAGCTTGTAGTGTTACGCATACTCTCTGCAAAGGTGTAACACGCACCAGGGGCGCACATACCGCCTTATTCATCCAGACACCACACAATCACATCTCCAACCCTCCTGGAGTCATCATGGAAGTGACTATTGAAGCCTCGCCAGCACTCCTTGTACCTCGTTTCCTTCAACACGTCCTTCAGCTCGTCCTCCAGCGCCGCAAAGAACACCAAATTCTGCGGCCACTGCCGGCGATACTTAGCCCTGAACTTGGGATCCTGCGACGCAAGGAACTGCGCAGATCGGCTCCCACTACTTGTGATGGTATTGACGTGCTCCATATTGTCTCTCAACCACCGCCTGGGACCAGGGTTGATGTAGAACTCATCAGCCTCGTCGAGATAGCTGTTTCTTTGATCGAGAGGGATATCGACAGGCGGCTCGCAGGTAAGAGCCCATGCGTTGACCTCGGAGTACACGAGGTGAGAGCGCCAGGGCGTGGAGTGGCAGGGCATGAGGAAGCCGACCGTTGTATTGAGCACCGCAGATGGAGGGGAAGAGGTCGTATATGGAGACATATTATTGCGAGACTCGTGCTTGTGCCGGATGTAGTGTAGGACGTCAACTACGCCGCGCTGATGGACCTGCGAGGCGTATCCTGCGATGGTGATGTTGATGAGCAGAAGAAGCCCCACGACTGCGCAACGAGATGGTCGAGCGTGCGGAGGAAGGAAAGCGGAAAGTGGATGTGCGGAGAGGATGTGCAGAAATGGCAGGATCGGGTAGAGAAAGCGGACTTCTTTGTGGGAGATCAGGCTCAGGACAAGGGGCATGGTGAGCGATGTCCATGCCAAACGTGCTAGTGTACCATGACTGGACGAGGAGGCATTGTCGCTGGATGTCGGACCTTGCAGTGATCGCCACAAGCCTACTGCAGCGAACGGTAAGGCCGTTGTGAGCAGCAGTGGCAGGCCTTCTGTGAGGTAGTAGTCTGGACGGTTCCTGCCATAGAAGACAGCAAGTGACTGGGCAATGTTGAAGTAGAGAAATCGCAGAGGAGGCAACGTCCATACGCCGTAGTATGCTCTGTCAGACAAGACTGATATGCCAAGAACAGCAGACCTGGGGTTGTCAGTCGAAGATCGCCGCCAACTTGATTGTAGCCACATTCGGACGCTCATGCATGAACTCGACTTACCCGCATAGTATGGCTTCGCGGATCAAAATATACCGCAACCTCTTCGGCGCTTGCCACAGTGTCGGTACGGTGATGGGCAGCCAGATAAGGACATTTGTGGGTCGAAGCACACAGGCAGAAGCTGCTAGTAGCAGTGACAGACGCAACCTGTACGAGCATGAGCCTGAAGTCAGAGTGGATCTGGGGTAGCAGCCTACTGCAAGATCGATTTGAGATCATGTTGGGCTGCAACTGGGCTTTTGCCTTCTCTGGGTGGTTCACGGGTTGCTGTCCAATGCCAAGGCCAGAAGTAGACGGCGATGGATGTGAAGGTGGTTTCAAGGCAATTGGACAGCGTGCGGGTTGAGCAGAACCACTGCCACGGGCTGCATACCGATATTGCAAGCTATCGTATCACAAATCAGATATACCAAACTGACACATGAAATCGCGGAACGGAGACATACAGTAGTGAGCGCTGTGCGACTGCCGCGACCATACACTTTCTCCGCAAGTTTCCAAGTGTAGCAGTCCAGTAGCGCAGCGGACACAGCTTGGACAACCTTCGGCGTTGACAGGAGTAGTTCGGCTTTGACAGGTAGACTCAAGCCACAGTAGTCAGCTAGGAGAGCCGCGACTCGATAGGCGGCTGCAAATAGCTCCGGGTGCAGGGACGACCGCAACTGCGTTCTCCACTCCTGCTCAGCGTGAGACGGAATGCTGCAAAACAATTCCTCTACAGCACCAGATAGATGAGACTGGCTCGAGGACAAAGGGAAGTTACCCAAGTGATCCAGGCATTGCTGGCGCTACCAAAGGCCAGCTGCCATGCCGGTTCGAGCGATTGGTAGAACTCGTCCGGCTGGAAGAAGGTGCGCAGCGTCAATGCATTTACGATGCGGAAAGCCAGCAGCAGCGCAAAGACGCCTAGCATCGAGTCACGATAGCTGGTAGAGGGCTTCTTTGGTGGAGCACCGGTCCGGGCGGTGGTCGTGGCATGTGCGGAGTCGCTGGCGGACGGCATTGGGCGATCAGATCAAGGGCTGCTGCAGTCGACCACAAGCAAGCAGTCGGGGTGCGGACAGGCGAGCGAGGGATGGACTTTGGATGCAGAGGTGACGAATCTCACGATGGGTTGCAGCGGGCCAGGCCAGGCTTGGCGAGATGGACCAGCTCAATGCGTGCTGCACCAGAGCGTTTGTGTCAGGAGTGCAGAAATTGATGATCTGTTCTATACCTTTCTGGGTATTTCACGATAGACAATGGCCGGCATCTAGACTGCACGCTCATCTGTTGGCCGACGCTGGCCTGGGTACGACGCAGTGTGACTTTGCCGAGAGGTGGTCTGTGGTTCACGATAGGCAGATGGCGCGCAATAGCGCGGTCATAATGCTCTGTGTGCATGCTGGGCCAGCGCGAGGGTGTGCTCAACGACGATGGCGCGGGCTGCGAGAGCAAAAAGCAAAGTACAGGCATCGAGGCCACGGCAGGAAAATCTGGGGAAGAAGGGGGCAGAAGAGGGTCTAAGGGGGAAATGCATGATGGTGAGTTTGCAGGGTTTCGAGGAGTCTGCACCCTCGCAGATGGAGATTTAGAGTTGCCGCTTTTTAGCTTCGCCGGCGCTGCTCTTATCGCGGCTGGCTCATAATTCCTGTGACGAGCACTCGGGGGCAGCAGCAGCCTCTCCGGCGGAGGATGTTTCCCTGGGCCGGAGCATAAGGGCAGACGCAGACGAGCTGCAGGGTTGGAGTGTTGGAGTGTTGGAGTGTTCGAGTTTCAACACGCCGGGCACACGCTGCTGCGAACAGGCGGGAAATGAAGAGTGCTCTTATCGCGCCTGGCAGCTGCTGCAGCGAACGCCCCGTCACCCTCACCCTCGTCGTGCGGGCGCCACCAGAGTTGTGTTGAGCGCCGGGTAGCTCCAGCCAATGTGTGCTGCTGCAGCCGCTAGCGCTGCATGCACCAGCGTCTGGCAGCCATGCCGAAGAGAGGCTGGCGGCATGTAGGTGATCTCAGCGCGGGCCCCGGTCGAAGGGTGGTGAGAATACATGAAGCACGCCGGGCTGCTCAACAACTGCTCTTGCGGCAGATGAATCCGCACTCTGGCATGCAGTCATCCTGCGTCCCTACCTAGAGCTCTCTGTCATCGGTCGTGGCCCTGCGTACCGTGGCCGGCACCGGTATCTGTTTGTTGCCCGGGTGCTGTTGTTGGCGCCCCACCACGGCCACATCGTTCCCTCTAACTCGTTCACACCGGCGGCGGCCCACCTTTTCGGGCCCTCGTCACATCACTGCCCTATCTGGACCACTTGGGGCGATCGCTGTCTCTCAACCATCGCATCCCAGCCGTGCAGCCAAGAGCCGTCGACCTCGCGCCGTTTTGCAGCCAGCACCTTGACCTCGACCTCGCCCTCGTCCCGCCGCCATTGTCTCCTCTGCGCACCGGAACCCTTGGAGCTGCCGCCGGCGCAGGATGACATACACGCCGACACCGCGAGCCCCGAACAATTTCTGAGCCTGAACGTCGGACGCTCGCCCACTGCCAGACCCAAGACCCTGACATGGTTGCACTGCGCGGGCTGAACTGAGACGACTGAGCGCTCGCTCGCCATGACTGGCTCGGACCTGACCGCGGGGGAGCAGCAGCAGCAGCAGCAGCAGCAGCACCCCCACCACCACCACCACATGGGCCTCGACGACACCGCGCGCAGCCGCCGCACGCCGCTCAACAGCCAACACGACGATGGCGAGAGCACGCCCGGCCAGCAGCAGCGCCCGCCGCTCGACGAGGCCGACAGCACGCCGCGCTCTGAGGTCCCCTCGGACGCGGCGAGCGTGAACGCGAGCCTGCGGGCCGTCGTCGACGGCAGCGAGGAGCCCAGCTACTTTTCGCCGCAGCCCCGCCGCACCTACTCGTCCGCCATCACACGCAGCACGCCCGCCTCCAGCGAGCCGTCGCCCTCCAGCAGCGCCAATGCCTCGACCACCTCTGTCGACCACGTCGCAGCGACGCCGCTAGGAGCCGCCTTTAGGCCCTCGCTGCACCCGCTCAACCGCCCCACCTACGAGCGCGACCTCTCGAGCGTGTCGACCGCCAGCATCGTCACCGTCCGCGCGAACCCCGCCCCGCCCCTTCACCACTTCGCCTCCGGGCCTGCTGTCCCGCAGCAGCGTGACGGCCCCGTCTACCCCAACCAGAGCTATGCAGCGCTGCAGTTCCAGCAGTACCCCACGCCATACATCCCCCCCATACAGCGCGCACGCAGCTCCCACCCTGCTCACTTCTCCGCCAACTCCGTCTCCTCGATCCCCTCCTTCGGCGCCTCGAATGTCCACTACCGCGATATCATGGAAAGTGCCCCGCGCACTGCCGGCAACTCTCCTATCAGCAGTCCTGGTCTCTTCGACCCCTCCAGACACATGGGCACGTCGGGTTCCAAAGAACCCACTGACGGCCTCTACTCGAGCCCGTGGCTCCACCACACGCATCGACAAGCACCCAAGGAGAGCCATCTCGCTGACGTGACCCACGATCCTGTCTCTGGCCGCAAGGTGGTCAACCAGTACGAGATCATTGACGAGCTTGGACGCGGCGTGCACGGCAAGGTCAAATTAGGAAAAGACCTGATGTCTGGCAAGTATGTTGCCATCAAGATTGTGGACAGGTACTCCAAGCGTCGGCGGCTGGGCAAGAACACCAGCCACGAGGACAAGATCAAGCGTGAGATTGCTATCCTGAAGAAGGCCCGTCATCCCAACATCGTCAGCCTACTCGAAGTCATCGACGACCCTGCTAAGAAAAAGGTCTACATAGTCCTCGAGCACGTTGAGCTTGGCGAAGTGAAGTGGAGGACCGAAGGCGCCCCCGAGGTCACCCTGGTCGAATGGAGGCGCTTCCAACGAGAGTCAGAAGGCATTTTCGACGACGACACGGCAGCACGAGAGGATGAACGCATCATCAGGAGAGCACATCAGAAGCTTGCCCGTCAACGGCGTAGGGAAGCTAGAGAAGCCCACCTCCGCCGCCAGACCGTCACTGGCAACGAGCCTTGGAGTTTCGAGTTTGGTGGTGACTCTGATGACGACATCTACTCGGAGGCTGGCCGTAGCTCTTGTGCCTCTAACCGTGAGGACCGCCCCCAGAGCCGCGTTCAGTTTCACGAGAAGCAAGATGCATCAGCTCACACGGATGGAACTATGGAGACTGCGTTTCGCAATCCCCTGGTTGCGCCTGGCCTGCCGTCTGACAATAATGCTGCGACTGGTCTCGAAGGCACCATGTATGGCGCCTACGATACTGAGCACGTCCGCGGCCGTACACCCAGTGTTGCCGACAGCAGCTCATCCCACCCAGACGGCGAGCACGAGGAGGTTCCCGAGCACTTCCGCTACGTCCCACTCATGACCATCCAAGGCGCCTGGGAAGCTTTCAAGGACACTGTCCTCGGTCTCGAGTACCTTCATTACCAAAACGTCATCCATCGCGACATCAAACCTGCCAATCTGCTCGTCACCAAGGAACACCGCATCAAGATCTCCGACTTTGGTGTATCCTATCTTGGCCGTCAGAAGACAGACGAGGGGTTCGGAGACCAATCAGAGAACGAAATGCAGGAAGAAGATGAGGCTATCGAGCTAGCAAAGACAGTCGGCACACCGGCGTTCTATGCACCTGAACTCTGTAGGACTGACTTCAGTGCCGAAACGCCGCACATCGATGGCGGCATTGACGTATGGGCTCTCGGCATCACCCTATACTGCCTGATCTACGGCCGCGTACCGTTCCACGAGAACAACCCCTTTGCCTTGATGAAGGCCATCAGCGAAGACGAACCATACATTCCACGTTACCGACTGAAGCCTGTCTCTGAACGTGCCAATTCTCGGCCAAACTCCCACGGGCGCAACATGCAACCAATGTCGAACGCCAGAAGAGCACCGCACGATGTCGATTACGAAGAGATCGATGAGAATCTTCGTGATCTGCTGAGGTGTCTGCTTGTCAAGGACCCCAAGCGCCGCATTACAATACACGAGATCAAGAGGCACCCATGGTTGCTGCAAGGTCTCAACAATTACAACACCTGGATGGAAGAGACAGACCCTGACCGCTCTTCTCAAGGCCGCAAGATCGAGATCACAGACGACGATCTCGAGAAGGCTGTCGTTCCTGTTGGCCTTGTCGAGCGGATGCGGTCAGCTGCGAAAAAGGCCACCGACTACGTCACCAAAAGCTTCACAAGAGGCGCTTCGAGCTCCCGTCGTCGCGCACAGAGCTCTGCACACGACACGCCTCCCACTATGAGCACCGCCTCTTCGAGCAGTACCATCAGCCAGGATGCACGACGAGGCAGTATAGCACCGCATGCGATTTTGGACATGCTTGGCAGGTCACGCGATGAGCACCCACTATCACACAGCGTTACCGCTAGCCCTGAGGCGAAGGAACGAGCCATGTACTTCGAAAGTCCCGAATCTCGAAAGGCGTCGCCTATGCAAAACTCCGAGACCTACCGACCGGCTATGGCTGACCGATCCATCTCTTCAGTATACACATTACGACAAGCTGACCTCGAGGCCCGTTCAACATCGCCTCTAGTCCCCTCGGCACTGCCTGGTACACCAACTGCGTTGGATACGCCTACTGGATCGCACCTGGGTGGCTTGTTTGGCGGTCTCCCCCGTCGGGTCGTCAACAGCATGAAGAGCAAGGACAAGCTTGGGCCTCCGCGAGACCACGTTCGCAAGAAGTCATTTGACAGGTCGATCGATCGCCTCATGGTTGGCCAGCAGGATCCACATGGCGTTCCGAGTCTCGCCTTGAGCACAGCGAGCGCGGCCGGCCACGTCGACGCGCCAGACCTGAAAGACATGTCACCTGTTGCACGAAGCCGGTCGCCCAGCTACTCAGATGCACACTCCGTTGATCCTCTTGACTCGTCTTCCCGACAGTCCTCAGTATCATCTCTGTCATCTCGCCTAGCTGGTCGATGGGCGGTTGCAAATGAGCTCGAAGTTGGACCCACCCTGGACATTCCTACTGGCTCATATAAGTCTGCGACATCATCACGCTCTGCGCACACTGCCAACTCACATTGGCTATCAAGTGCTTACGAGACCTCGGACGAGAGATTCAGCCGTGCAAAGGATGAGTTCATTCGCCGCAGAGTGCGTGAAGAGCAGATGGGTCGCGAACGGTCGGTATCCGCTACGCAGCGACCAGGCTCCGCCCACGATCAGACTGCTTGCCCGCCCAGCCCAGACGACGAGACCTTCAATCAGCGCCAGCAGGAGCTGAGTCAACAACAAAAGGTCGAGGAGTACCTGGGCACACAACACGCCGAGTCCTCCGAGAATAGTCCTGTCGGTGGACAAGAGCGTGGCTTAGCTTTCTGTTCTTCTGAGGAGCAGTTCACGCCCATGTCACAATCAACTTCGAACCCATCAATTCCATCTGTAGCATCCGCTAGCTCATCTGTACCAGACGACTGCGCCCATTTGGACCAGTTCGCCAACATGCCACCCACAGCATCTGCCGATTCGATCTCACACAACCAGTTTGACGCTCCTCTGGACGACCCGGCTGGTTACGATGGCGACCACGCCGTTGACAGCGACGAAGACGATAGCAGCGACGATGACGGCGGCCTGTTCATTGGCAGGAAGAAGCCAGCGCCCAAGCCTCGACGCAGCAACTCGATCTCCAACGCCGAGCTTGCGCGCTCAAACATCTCCAAAGAAGTCATGAGCAGCCGCCGACGCTCAGCACGCAGCGGCAGCAACGGCACCGTCAAGAAGATCCCTCCGCCTGGTGCGGCGGACACCTCGGCCACGACCTCTGCCGAGCAGACCCCTGAAGCATAGCATCTCACTCCGCAACACACAATTTGTTCTCTGTACGATACTGCATACTCCGGGCGTCTTTCAGCAACACGCGCACATATATAAGATTTTGGGATACCCATCGTTCTCCAATGTACAAACAGCAACAACACACATATCGACCCCATGGACTGGCGCGCGGCTTTTACCCAAAACTTTCATGGCGGCGTTAACTATCTTCTTCGGTCTTGACCTTGTTTGGCAGGACTGCTTCCATTCTGTAACTAAGATACTTTTCTGCTTGATTCTTTTGCATGGCATGGGGCGCTGGTGGATACGTCTGAGACGAGTATACGTCGGATCGACCAGTATACAATAAGTTAACGGGGGAGTATGAATGATGAAGGGACGAAGGGATGAGGTGTACTGTTTGTGGTTCACAGATCTCGATGCAAAGCGTTTGCATCGTACTTAGGGCTTCGGCTTGTATTAGCATGATAGAAACTCTTCTCTGTGTATCAACACGTGCCGTGGGTACGCATATGGGACGGGAAATTAATTGATTGAGGCGAGAGCCGACTTGTACAAACCATGCCAGGCCACTACCATACAATCTGTCGTGACTGCACCTGCAATCACATTTCTTACCATCATCACTTGCGAATAGCATGCTATCACCGTACGCTGCCAGCAAGAAATAGAGATATACCCAACTGCCAAGCTCTCCGCTAAATCCGGGAATCCTTCGCCGCTTCATCAGCGCAACACATAAGCAGGCCTTCCCCTCCCCTCCCCCCTCCCCTTTCCCATCCGGACCGCGAACCACAACGACGGCGCTCTGCACTTCCACTTCCAGTTGTGCCTGCATACCAATAGCACGCGCATTATCCGGCTAATGACGTGCATACGCCCTGCATGCCACGCTCCTGAACACGCTACCCATCGCTATGATTGCTATTGGATCATCATTTTCTTTTCTCCCCGTCTTTGAAGCGAACGCTATTCGACCGTGACCCCCGTCCTGCTCGAGATCATGGTGGCGATGCTTCGCATGCGCTCTGGACGGACGACGGGCGTCCTGCTCACTCCACGTGTCGTCGAGCCTGCGCCGTGCAGAGCCCGTCACACCGATCGCGCGTGCCGATGCCCAGCGCCGTCGCAGAGCCTGATCGCGCGTTGCGAGTGGTAGACACGCGTTGACGCTTCGGAAGCTGACGCTTGGCACACGGCCGCTGACAAACTCGTTGTAGGGCTGATGCGAGATGCTGAGTCGAGTGCGTCTTGCCACAAGTGCTCATATCAGGCTCGGTATGGACAGGCTCGGTTGTTTCGGCGCGAGTGGGAGAGCGAGGTGCATGGGGTCCGTGGATGAGGTGAGGCGAGGCTGGGGTTGGGAGTGGTCCGATGGTTGGCGTTATCGGTGTGAGGTCGGCGCTCTTTTAGGACATGACGGGTGTGCGAGTGTGAATTGTGCTGGGAAACGACGTGGAGTCGGTCTGCGTAGGGAAGCAGCCTGCTTACATTCTCGGGTGAATTGCTGACACTATGGTCGCAACCCGCGAGGACAGATGAGCCGCACAGAAGCATGTAGCGAGCGCAGGCTTTTGCTGGGTCTGCGATGCCGATGCGAATGCGAAAGTCCAGAGTGATGTGCGCAGTGAGAGCCAGCCATACTGTCTGATGCGGCAGGTCTACGATGCTGTCGGTTGCAGTATGGCAGAACGAGAAAGCTATCTGTGAATTAATCAAGCCGCGCGCGGTGAAGGAGCGCATCTTTCTTAAAGTAGTAACTTCCGGAAAACATCGATTGCAGACGAAAGGGCAAGGAAAGGTATGTAGGCCAATCAGATCGCGCAGTGACGTGGTTGGCGCGTTCTTGCGCTCTGCTGCGCTGACGTGAAGGGAGGTGAACAGGGGACTTGTCTGCAGTTGTGCACTAGTATCACTAGTAGTGACACTTTTTGAGCATCCTGTAAACCTGCTTGTGAGCATGGTCACTCCTTTTGGCGTTTTTCTGGTCATGTGGCATGAGTGGCAGTTTTCCACCTCGCGACTGTTACAAACCGTCCCTTCTTCTCCTTCATTTAAGCATGCCAGCCCTAATGTAGCACCCGAAGGCAACACTAGGGTTTTCCATGCTCAACATGATATTGTTCCTGACGGCATTTAGGATGTAGATGTTCGAAGCTTTGCAGTTGCCGTGGGTTTTGCACTCTCGCCAGCGTGATGAGTGCGGTGGAGTATGCGATGTCCCCTTGGTCACAAGGTGATTCTCGTTACGTGACTGAATTTCACGTGCCTTCTAATGTGCGTGTTATTGCTGCCGGAGACGTGTTCGTTCTTGAGGTATCTGAGCACCGTCATTGTGTTGTAGTGATACTGTCATCCGCGTTCCATAGATGCTAGCTTTTCCTAGGGGTTGCTTGGGTGAACACGTTTTGCAAAGGTTCGAAAGATGAAGAAGACATGTGGTCCAACGTTTGGCTGTCGATGAATCCCTATACTTCATGTTTTGTCGTGACAGCCGCTGGCGGTAGGCGGGTACTACATCCCGTGCCAGGGTGACGAACGAATTCCGTGTTCACGACTTGTACCACCACTCTGCTCCTTCATCAGGGAGATCGAGATAATAGGCAGCGGCTCTGCCCAATCCTGATGGAAAGTCTTCCCTTGGCCGTCTGATGATGGCTATCTCCAGGGACTGCAACATTCCTCACGGCGCCACCGCGGCGAGCACGCGACGGAGTGCTATCTCCGTATGATATGGATATCAAATTGGGCATCGAGTCGCACGACACAGCTCCGCGGACACTCTGTAGATATCAGACTGACTCGACAATTGATGCTGCATCCTGAACAGTAGCAGGCGCAGTTGCCAAACGGATCTGATGTCATGACTGGCTCGTGGCATTGGAGTTGGCAACACTGGTACAGATACCGGCGAAAAGGGCAGAATCTAGGAGCGGCAGGGCTCGTTGTCGATATCGAGCTTGTTGCTCCACGCAGGAAACCCGAGAGGATCGACTCTGACATCTCAATTAGCGGTCTAACTCTCGTCTGCGAAAGCCAGACCAACGAGTCAAGTCTGGACTCTCAATCTGAGGAGCCTATCTATCTGGAGCTGGATTTTGGAGATAGGATCTACATCAAGCCACTTGAGTACGGCACCTTCTCACGCTGGACCGCAATCGAAGGACTCATGATGGATCTGGAGAGAGATGGAATGGTTATTCAAGAGCTGTGGGACGGAATCGAAAAGATGAGAGTCTGCAGCGGTGACTGGGATGCTCGTGTGCGTCCTGGGTGGAACTTGGAGATGCCGTGCCGCAATGAGGAGGCATGTCTGCAGAAGGACCGGACCGAGGATGGCAGCGACGGCGAAGACACCGATGACGATGAAGATCGCTGGATCGATGAGGTGCTCGACCAGTATCAAGAAGACTGGTGTCTTCCAAGATGGAGGCATAGAGTAGAGCAAGAAACGTCAACAAGAAAGTACGCAAAAGAGCCGTCATGGGTGGTGCTCAGCATAGGGTGCATTTCAATTGTCGCCTTCATCGTGGCGGTGGTGGTATATACTGCCTGACCCCAGGTTTTGTGAAGCTGAGTGGACAAGGAAGCCAGAGCAAGAGGGAGAAGAAACCAGAGACAATGGTGGGGGTAGCTCGAACAGCCTGTGCGTCATTGCGTGGGGAGCCGCGGCATGCTGCCCCCTCGAACCCTGAGCTTCAAGACACCAACGCGTTCAGGAACTCAACACAGACAATGAACGACATGGCTGCGCGAATAGCGAACCTGCGCTCGATACTTCCAGATCTCGAGTCTGCGCTGACTACGTTCACGCATTCATCATCGAAGTTTCGCGTCGTGCGGACTGTCAATCCCACCAACACACAGCCAAAGACGCTGTACATCCTGGACTCTAGCTTCAACCCACCCTCGATCGCTCATTTATCCCTTGTTCAGTCTGCATTGAAAAATCACGGTCAATCAGAACACAGTCCGTACAGATTGTTGTTGCTGTTCAGCACGCAGAATGCAGACAAGGCACCCAGCCCTGCGAGCTTCGTACAGCGCATTGCGCTGATGACAATCTTCGCCGAAGACTTTTCGCGGTCTCTGAAGATGGGCTCTGCTGGCACAGAGCTTTCCGACCTATCGATTGACATCGGTCTTACGAAAGAGCCATACTACTCAGACAAATCGATAGCCATACGCGACACAAGCCCTCCGTTCTACTCCTCGGAACCGATCCACGTCCACCTAATTGGCTACGACACGCTCATTCGTTTCTGCAATCCCAAGTACTACCCCAAGTACGACCCACCACTCTCAGCGCTGAAGCCGTTCTTCGACGACGGCCACAAGCTGCGCGTCACACAGCGGCCGACTGATCCCAACGATAAATCATCCAATGAATTCGGTACCGTTGAGGCGCAGCAGAAGTATGTGAATGACTTGAAGAATGGCACACGTGAGAAGGACGGCTTCAGACCAGAGTGGGCAGACAACATCGACATGGTCGAGGCCAATGACGGTGTAGGCGTCAGCTCGACAAGGGTGCGTGGAGCTGCAAAAGACGGCAATTGGGACTTGGTCGAGGAGCTTTGTACAGAGGGCGTTGCGGCGTGGCTCAGGGATCAGGCTTTGTACAGTGAAGATGCTAGTGGCAAGAAGCTGAGCAGCTGAACATACATGTCGCTGCCAACTCCGTCAAAGCCTTGCACAGCCTCTAAGCACCTCGTATCTACACACTTCGCATGCATAATAGCGAGACCCTCGGATGCATAGGGCATGTCGTGGGCAGATCATACGAAACGTGGATGAGCGGGATTCTCCCTCACGTCGTCCCTACGGTATCAGGAGCCATTTACAAGCAATGAAAGCCATCTTACGACAGCAGGCACGTTTCAGTGCAAGCGCTTCCTTCAGTCTTTTCCAGGCCAGACAGTTGTTAGTTGTTGCCCATCACCGACGCGCTTGTCAAGAGTGCCTTCCTTTCCTCTGTGTTTGGCGGCCACACCACGTGGCGGAGTTTCGTCCAATGTCAACAACACGCAGAAATCTCGAGATATCACCCTCACCTACCTCACCACCCGCAACTCGAACATGGCGTCGAAGCTGTGTTGCACGGCGGAGCAGGAAGGTCGGTCAGACTCACCAGAGCTGCCCAATGCTCGCTTGAGCGGTGCAACGCCAGCAAAGCAGCCTCTCCTACCAAAGCTATCCACCTCGCCAAAATCTCGATTTACCAGCGTTCGGACAGACGACTTCCACGAGCTGCAGGAGATCTTTCATCATGCACAAGATGGCACAGATGGTCAAGCCACGCCCACTCGTGCGCCTCGCGCACGCTTCAGCCGTGCTTCGATCTACAGTCTACACAGTTTACACAAGATGACGAGCATGCGCTCACTCATCAAGCGCAAATTCTCCCGGGATCTCGCAAAAAAGGACTCGGGACTGAAAATCCACATCGGGGCATCGCAGAATGTTACGACAATTGAGCAGGACACTGTCGTTAGGATCTCGAAGGAAGAGGCTAAACAGCAATTGAAAATAACTAAAGACGACCTGCGTAAGGATCTGCTGAGCGACAAGAAGCCAGATGAGGGTGGCTACGACTCTGACGCTGAGATGCTCCATGATCTCGCAAAGAACATAGGCAAGAAAGCACCCAGTAAGAGAGCAAGCATACACAGCGTCAATTGGTCACCGTCGACTGGCAGGTGAGCCTGGTCTCGTTCCCAGTCCTGCGTCTTATGCTGACATTCATAGCAAAGCAACACCAGGCTCTTCGACCAAGAGCCGCACCAACACCGATTGCAACCGTGACCTGCAGCCATACCAAATCCAGACACCCCAAGCTGTCTCACTCGCATCCCGCGTTGGTCATGTCTTCAGCACACCCAACTTACGGATCAATGTCTCAGGCAAGAGAGACCATGCGTTCAGACGCTCGCATTCTGCTACGTCAATGGGCCTCCCTCAGGTATTGACTCCATCACCGCTGTCATCATTGCGTCTTCCTAGCCTTACTGAACATGATCAAAACGGTGTTCCCTGGGTTGCGGCCATGGAAGAGAGTCTTCGACTGTCGCACCTTCCAATTCCGCCACGTCATGTCAGCCCGCGAGGCTCGCAAAAGTTGCTACCGCTTGATGAGGCTACCAAAACAGCAAAGTACACAAGCGCAAATTTCATATCAATCGGCGCTTCCTGCTTGCAAGACATACCAAACAATCACGTAGGAGCAAGCGCTCGGCCGGAGATGTGGATACAACAACCAACTTCTGTTGCCAGTCCCCGTCCGTCCCTTGATATGCAAAGTGCTGTGCAAGAGAACGCACAACCATGTCCATTGAAGACTATGGCCCCTCAAGAAAACGAAGCAACCGAAAAAGAAGAAGAAGAAGAGGAGGAGGGGGAGGAGGGGGAGGAGGGGGAGGAGGGCGATCCTCGCCACTCCGTGCATCTTTACGGCATGCGCATCTCACACCATCTCCGCTCGGGCTCCTTGATATCGTGGGAGCAACTTGCTGATGCGCTAGAGCTGCCCTCTCTTACGCGGCTGTACCGTGATCGTACTGTGTCCGACCAGAGTCGAGTTACCCACTTGAAGCGACAGTCAGCGCGGCATGCGAGACAGACCTCGAGCTCAGGTTTCGCTAGCTCGAAAGTGCCTTCCAGATGGGGCAAATTTTTGACCAGGGATCAGGACGTTCGAGGCGACACGTCATCATCTGTCTATTCAAGCCGACCTCAAAGCTCTCCAGACAGCTTCGTCCCATCCCTAACCAGCCTAGGTCGAACAGGTGTAGCCCACGACGATTTCAGCAGCGGACCGATCCACTGGCCGCGAGCACACCAATCCGACTCATTCGCTACCGATAACGATGATACTCCTCGGGCAAAACCACGATCTGGGCCTTCGAACCTTAAGGCTGTGGAGAGATTGACTGTAACGAGCTCGCTGCTTGCTACACCGGCATCACTGGCGCGCAAGAACAGCGTTGCCGACACCAAGAAGTCCAAATTCCGCGAAGAGTTCAGCCCGTCACCTCCACGCAAGAGGATCACTCCGTCTGAGTCTATAATGAAGTTCTTGAACCCGAAGCGTCTCAGCGGACGGAGTCAAAGCGAAGTATTTCTGAGGCCTGAACCTCCAATACAGACTGGCGATGCTGCGTTCGATATGCTGGACGTCCCTGCAAATCGAGAACGCGGGCAATCGCAATCCATGATGAGCCTGCAGGTGGAGCAGAATGCCTTAGCGAAGGACAAGGGTGTAGGTCACGTTTGGGACCAAGCGCTCAAAGCACACCAGGAAGAGAAGGCTTCGATGTTCTTACCCAAGAATCGCGATCTTGCTGTACACGCCAGTCCCTTCCGTGAACGTAGCGGGAGTATCATGAGTCGCCGTAGTGGTAATGAGGGCAGCGTACCGGCGACACCACTTACACCAGAAGGACCCAATGCGTCAGGGAGCCTATTTGCGCCGTCAACCACTCCGTCGTTCGCGCCACGAGCCTCAGTGCCCGAAGAGCCGTCTCGTCCCCGATTAGTGTCACGACGCAGCGCTGTGGCGAACGCAAACGAAGATGCACACGATCGAGATGTCTCGATCACCTTCGAGAAGCAAGGTGACAGCCCTGAAATTGTTGGAGCATGGGGTCGATACCCATCGCATACTCGCAACGAGCGTACCAACTCCGCGGGGAAGGCTGATCGTGTGGAAAGCCGCGACTTCGCACTTGAAGCTGCCATCAAGTTTGCGTCTGCTCAAGATGTCGACGGAGACATGATCGATCCTACCGAACGCATTCCCTCGATGCCATTGGTGCTAGGCGAGAAGAAGAGAAAGAAGAAGGTCGGCAGTGGACGGATGGCGAAAAGTAATCCCGTGACCTTTGGCAAGCAATTCCTCAAAAACTACTCCAAGAACTTCAAGAGCTCGTCCACGGAGTTCAGGAAGCATGGACGAAATCATCGCAGCTCGGTCACGACAGGTGGGGTACTAGAGTTCCCGGAGCTTGAGGTCCTTCCAGAAGCTTGGAGGCAAGGCTCCCCAATCGATGGCAGCAACGATCGAGGCCACTGGCGGGAGGATACGACCGTAAGGCGTCGTACAAGTGAAACTCACGACACCGAGAAGTCGCAAACACACGATTCGATGGCCACGCTTCGGCCTCGGCGGAACTCCTCAGCTCCAAATTTGAACGAAATTTCCGATGACGGCGCGAACGAGGACGGGCATGCAGCTGACAAAGCTCGCGTATGGTCCGTGTACTACGACGATTGTGTACCCTCGTATCCTCACGCCAGCATACATCTTGACACTGGCCTCGAAGATTTCGGTCCAGCCCGATTCTCCTTTGAGAGCAGGCAACACTCTATGCATTCACACACGATGCCTGCGCGCTTCGCGAGACACTCACGTAACGCTAGTCGCATGAGCCGCATAAGTGTTGTCAGTCGGGCAAGTGCACGCCCGAGCCTCAAGACTAAAGGAGATGACGATGAATTTGCGGAGAAGAGAAGCAATGTCAGTGTGCGGCGCAGTACAATGGATCTGATCTCGAAATTCAAGGAGCAGGAGGTCGTCGAACGCGAGAGGGTATTGTCCATTGCGAAGAGACGCAGTCACTATGATAGTGAGACTTTGGCTGCTTTGTGAGGTACTGAGATTGGCATTGAGTAATGTGTAATACTGTTGTATCACTAGCACTCTGATCGTTAAGTATGGCAGCCATTATTCGTGCAACGGTGCAGTGTCCATATCGCTGGCGTGCAGGACGAGTGTTTGGTTGACGTGGTTACTGGGTGCTTTCATACTTCCGGTACTGGGATGAGTCTTCAGTGCCCTGATTGCTTAGCACAGTGGACGCAATTGGTCGTGATGGTAATATTGTGTGTATATAGGATGATTCAGCAGTCGTTGACACAGTTCACAATGAAAGGGTCCTACATAACCACGGTAAGCCAAGATGATAATCACATTGTCTCTGGTTCGCAGGAGAGCCAGTCTAAGATAGGGCAGTAACGAATTATCGCATATGCATGTTTAATACTGAGAGACCAAGTACATGCTTCTCCAGACACACTCACAAACTTGCGCTCAACAGCAACAGCAAAGTTCGAAACCATACACACGATCAAATCTATAGTCAAAGCCTCGAAGAAACTTCTCAACTATCACCAAGCAAGCTTATGAGCACTACCAAATGTATATGGCAGTCGCTAATTCGAAGCAGAATGTCCTCTCCGACACCATTCGTCTACACGGGCCCCGCACCATTCTTTACACGCTCCATCAAAGCCGCCGCTATCAAAGCTAAGCAGGAGTCGCTTAGACGATGTGTCCGTGCCGCCCTAGGTATCTTTGACGCCTCGGAGCATGCGAAGAAGCCTAGGGCAAGGCCTTCTCGCGTCGAAAAGCGTCCGGCGCTGGAGTTCACCCTTCACAACAAGAGTGTGAAGACGGTCAGGAAATTCGTGCCGGAGAGCGAAAAGGGCCCTGCTATTCGATTCACGCTCCATCTGAGGGGTCTTAGGACGGTGAAGAGATATCTACCCGCTGAGAAAGTCAAGGTTCAAATTAGCGAGGAGGAGATGCAAGATGTTGAGCAGCAGATCAAGAGGCTGAGGGAGGAGTTCAGCGAGGGATTATGGACGCGTTATGGTCGATAACGAGCCGTGAGAGGCTCCTGGAGTGTTGTCGGGTGTTTGATGAGCGTGTACAGTAATTTGAAGCGCTCCGAGCGTAGTCGAATAGCGTCTGGTGTCATGGGAAGGGGACGTCGAGTCCTCAAGGCCAAGTGTTTTCTCATTAGCTGTCAGAGTCAATTATTATGGAACCTTCCTTGGCTGTTTATGATGGCTCAAGTAGTCCATCAGTTCATCCGAATATCTCCAAACCTATTCTTCCGTCGTCGAGGGTGCTGCTTCGTCCGACTCATCTTCTTCATCTGGCTCTAGTAGCTCCTCTTCTTGTACATGTTGCTGTCCAGATATTCTGTCGCTGGAGTTTTCGGGTTTCCGAGCGTACCAAATGAGACAGTCTCCGTAGTAATGTCGATCCTTCCTTTTTGACTCTCGCCTGCACTCAGCTAGAAAGACCTCTACTTCGTCTTGCGACCAGTTCAAGACTCGCGTGAACAGTCCCAGGGACAGGCTAGGCAGAGCGTCCCAAAGGTCTTCGAATACATAGCGACCGAGCAGCTTGAACTTAGCGCCCTTGGCCCACTTCCCAAGTGGCCATTTGTACGCCTTGAGATTGATGTCGACGAAACCGGCATGCTGCAGCTTGGGAGCTAAATGGTGTGGTGCTGAGGCATCCAGCCCGATTCCGTGTGCTGCTTCGAAAAAGAGCTCTGACCAGCGCATGAGAGGTGAGTTCTCGGCTGTCACACCAGGTGTTATGCACTTGACGGGGAATACAAGCTCCTGGCATTCGATGTAGCCGCCGGGGTTCAGATTGGTGTATGCTTGCTCGAAAAGATTGTCCCAATTCTTGATGGCAGCTACCATAGCACGAGTATGGATGAAGTCAAACGGATGGTGAAAAATCCATTCGCGTGTGCAGTCGTCGATGAGGAACTCGCAATTTGGCGGCACTTGCTCAGGCTGGATGGGGCTCAGGTCGGTTCCTATGACACAGGCAGAAGGGTGCTCGTCTGCGAACTCGATGGACCAGATACCGGTGCCACAGCCAATGTCCAGGACTCGCTGAACGCCTTCTGCAATCGGCGCTCGATAGAGCTTTCCATCCAGCGTCAGGCGAAAGGCGTGGTGTTGAAGGTCAAGCCGATCCATCTCGATCTGTTCTCTGTCAACGGATGTTCAAGCTTGTAATTAACACCAGAAACTCTTCTCACATCGTCGTTTGGCAGTGGATACTGGCCTTCTGAGTACCCATGATATCGCCTGCCGTTCTCATATCGAAAGTTGAATACAGTCGAAGTCGCAGACATGGTGTAGCTTCAGCAGTCAGTAGTGAATGACAATGGGCTTGATTGTAGGCATACGAAGACTGGCCTTCCCCATATGCAGAATCGCTCTCCGCACTCTACAAGCGTGTGTTAGTGCATGATACGATGGTGGCTAAGAGCCAGGCCACGGCCTTACGTCGATCTCAAGAGACGGGTCGGAGTTGCTAGCCGCATCTGTATGATCATCATAGGTGTTGATATTGGTAGGTGCACTGCTGCTTGAGGATGCCATCTGGACATATTGTCAACGCGCGGGAAAACCGAATCGCGCTGCGAATTGCATCTTCCTTTCTTCAATTTAATATGATTTCGCTCTTCCAGTATGTTGGTAAGGGAAGGGAATAGAGAGGCGTGGACAGGCGTCCAAAGTGCCTCCAGGACGCATTCCGGGATCCTGCAGGCCAATCGTTGGTGGAGAAGGAAGGACCAAGGAAGACTACCCGCGACACTAAGGCCGCCAACGCGCGGAAGCATCACACCATGTCAATGCGCAGGCCTCAGACGCGCGGATGCGGCGCACGGTGGATCGGGCCGACCTAACATGGTGAAGTGTGAAATGCACCTTCCGCTTCCTGCGCCCGGAAGTTCCTTCGTTCTTCCACCAACCTAATAACAACGCACTATCATCGTTGAGTCAGCTTCTACAAGCGAAGCGGTAGTATAGCCTGCGAACGGAGAAAGTCACCCTGGGCGAACCCCATAGCAACGAATCATCTGTGAGCAGGAAACACGTGCTTTTCCTGCAAGTCAACGAGCGCAAGTCGCGTCTCTGGAGGGTCAGCAACGGTAAAATTCAGCCAGCCGGGCAGCGGCGGGACCAAGCTATTGGGACAATGTGCTCGTCACACTGCACAGCATCACATTCAGGCCGCCAGTGATTCGACATCGATAACAGAACCAGCATTATGGATGGTAAAGAAGGCGTGATGTCGAAAGAAGGTGGGCTAATCTCAACAGGCAGGGTTCAGCCGCCGCGTCCTTCCGTGCTTTCATCGTGGGGAATCCGCGCTCCATGCTTCAAAGACACGCCCAACAACCTCGACATTTATAGAAGAAACAGAATGACTCGTCGCGTGCCATTGACTACTCCGAGCACCGTTGCCTGATGGAGAAGACAACGAATGATGGAGCCTGAGCCATCAAAACAGAGCCACCCTTGACCTTTTGAAACTTGTCGAATCATGTGGGTGTGTCGCCTTTTATTCACGTTGTGACTGTTTTCGTTAGCCCAAAATGCAAAAATGCAATCCTCTCAGTCGTATCGGTGTGTCTCGCTGCATGGGCGCGTCTCATTTTCCTTCATCAACGCTCTTTATCCCTCAAATAGTCTTCCTCTTTGTACTGGTCGCCATCAGCAAAGGCACAACAACACACTGAAGGACTCTTTCTGCGGGAAGCCAATCGCGAAGTATACACTCAAGTATCTGGTCCGTCAAATTGAGCGCGAGGTCAATCAGATCGCGCCCAAAGCCGCAGCACATTCAATCGACGCTGATCAAAGATGCACGCTTCACACAGAAACACCGACGCAACGAAACCGACACAGTAGATCGCGTCCGTCATCACTACTTCAACACGGTTTCTCAAGGAACTTGATCCAGGCGCGAGTTCAGCGCCGTCGGACTAAGCATTCCTTGAAACAAGATTACTGAAGCCCTATTTCGCCTACTGAGTTCCTGCAGCTTGTTACAATTTATGAAGACTACCTCTGATACGGATGCGCGGCCGATCAAGCGATACATATCAGACTCGTCGGATGCCAGCAGATCGAGCGTTGATAGCGATTATTCTTGATCGAATGATGGAGCTTCGCAAGCGAAGACGAAATGGTCATACCCATACGGATCCGAAGAGGGGTACCGTGTACATGTACGAAGAGGATGAACGCAGAGGGGCTAAAGCTGATAGATGATTAGGTGTATATAAGAAGATCAGCTGCACTCTTATGGATGAGTAGTGGTGCTCTTACAAGCATCAGGAAATCTGGAGAGGTTGAAGAGAAAGCCACAGGCTGTTTTCTCACCTCAAAGATAGCTAAAGGGATGAGATTTTCTAGATCTCACATCGTCCGCAATACGTACCTTGGAATAGACCAAGCCTATCAAGAAAAGCAAGCCTATTCTCCAAAGAAGACATACGTCATCATGAAGCTGGAAAGCTGAACGGGTTGAGGAGCATCAGATAATAAGCAAATCTATGTGTCTGATGTATCATTTGGATTGCAAATGTACGTAGATTTTGGCAATGAACAAAGCGGATTCATGATCTCTAGCTACCTATGATCGAGCTGAGGTCGGTTTTTGGTAGCATATGTGGCTTTAAGCGCTCCCTCACGTTCATTAGCTTCTCGATAGCTGACCCAACCCTGACCACATTCGCATCACCGTGCGCTCTACCGAATATGAATACTGAGAATCTAGACAAAGTTAATGCAGATCCCTCATTATGTCAATCACGATACTTACGGGATACCTGGCGCCTCCATGATCAGGCCATTCTTTGGGTCAACGGCGACCGGGGTGTCTTCCGGACAGACACCGAAAGGCACACTCATAACCGGTGATCCTGCTTTCGCCGCAAAAAGTTTGTAAGACCGGGGACAGAAATAGAATTAAGAGCACGTCGCAGTTGTATCGGCTGAGGGCATTCGTGACACAGCCAGCGAAATACTCGTCCTTCTTGAGCATCGCTTTATACAGCTCGCTGTCTGAATCAGATCTTTGTGCTCATTCGAGGCCTACCACACTGCGAGCTGGATAATCTTCCTCGGGGCACGTCTTTGTGAAGTCAATCAGGTCCTGGACGTTGTTGATGTTGTGTGGACTGCAAGTCCGATAGGTAACCGTTGATAGCGGCCTTCATGTCAGTGTCCAGAACGATCTGAGACTCTTGCCGTGCTAACTTAGAGTACTCACACAAGCCCGGGACAGCGACCTTATTCACGACTTTCGCGCCTTTGTTGTCTAGTCGAAATAGTGCTTTTCTGAAAGCCTCAAGCTTGAAGTCCGGTGTGGACTTGGACTCAAGCATGTCGGTGGGCACACCGATTCAAAGACCTCTTAGATCAAGATCTGGTTCCTTCGGACGAAGTGCATCCAAAATGCGGTCCGTAAAATTAGTCCAGTTTGGGCTCTTCTGCATAAACTTTCAGCGAACCAGAGTCACTGGTCTCCACGATGAGCGCATTGGTGATTAGCAAAGCATCCTCAACGATTCTCGTCAACACTCCAACTGTATCCTGGTTCTTGCTCGCGTAGATAATGCCCTCAGATAGAATGAGACCTTTGGTCGGCTTGTACCCTACGATGCCACTCTTCTCTGCAGGACTTACGATGGACCAGCATGTCTCGGTACCTATGGCAGCAAAGCACAGTCCCAGAGCAGTCGCGACTGCACCGCCGGACGAGCTTCCGCTAGATTTCGATCCTTTGACATATGGTCCGTAGGTATGTCCGCCGCGAGGAGACCAGCCCGAGCATCCACTTCTCGAACGAAACCCTACCCATTCTGCCATGTTCGCTTTACCTAGGATGACGGCGCCTGCATTCCGTAGCACTGTCACCACTGCGGCCTCCCTTCGTGGCTTTGTACCCACCAGAGCAAGAGACCCACATGTGGTTTCTGTGCTGTCAAGTGGGGATGTTGTCTTCCAGGACAATTGGGAGGCTGTGGAGATTGGACCGGATCTTGCCATCGGCGCGCTCGGCATCACGAGCTTGCGCGTCAGTAATCGCCTCAGGACTGGTCTCAATAACAGTTATATTCATGTTCGAGTTCGGCGATGCGAGCTAGATACGTATTGACTAGTTGATTGGAAGTCAGTGCGCCAGAGTCGAGGAGGCGGTGGACTTCTGTCAGCGTCATGTTTCTCAGGGAGGGAAGCGATGCCATTGTGTTACTCATGATGGGGTCAACTTGACAACATTGGCTCGTATGCACTCATTAGCATCTACTCATGCTGGTATCATAACAACCTCATTGTTCAATCATGCGTACTTCAAGGCTCGTTGCGGAATTTCGTGACACCTTGTCAGCGACGCAAATGCCGAAATCTGTGACGGGTGCACCATGACTTCCTTTGGTAAACAAGACTACTGGAAATCATTCATTGAAGTGTGAAGTCTCTGTCCCTCTTCCTCTGCTGTTGTGTTCAAGGAACTGAGCGGATATGCTCATTGATTGCAATAAGACTGCTAGTCTGGTCAGCGCACAAGGGAGCAGGGACTGGCGCGGAGGTGTTGCGGCGACGCCTAACATGAAGCTGGTGTACAAGCCGCTACTACTAGCTGCATCAAGTGTCAGGAGACTACGGCTGCCGCGCAGATCCGGGGCCGGAGTGTGCAGAGGTTGGAGACGAAGCAGGCTTTTGACATCTCGAGACTTCGTGAGGTCATCAGGCCACCGTGCGTCACCATGCTTGCGGCGGACAACTATGCGTATCTTGCAGCGTTCGAGCAGATATCGAGTAGTATGAAGCGGGTCAAGTTTAAGTTCTGTGCTTGGACACAGACGAGGTTGATTGTTGTATTTGTATAGATTCATGTAGATCATGCTTGTGGAGCTGTCAAATGAGGAAACGCCTCGAGCTCAAGAGACTACCACGGTAGGTCGTAAACATGATGCAGTATGAAACAGCCGTTTTAATGCGGATTCGTGATCGTTCGTGATACATAGTGGGGATGTGAATCGATTTGTATGTGGCCAGAATGGTGAACGCCGGTAATGCAGTTGTCGTATTCGGAATAAGTTCATAAGTCGTAATATTCGTTCAAAGTGAAAGTAGCAGCGCATCTAGAAGCGCTCACGAGAGTGGTGATTTGACTGAAAGCGCTCGCTCGAGCCCACTGGTATAGGCTGCTTTTCAGCGACAGCCATGCGCGTTGCTCGTGTCTTTCTGCGTAGGCTTGCTTGTGTAGAGAAAAGGACGAGAATGGCCACTGACAACAGGATCAGAGTGACTTGAAGCCATTTCACAGTAACCTGAAACTTGTCAGCAAAGACCTTTAGAGTGAATGTGGCTGTCTTACTGCCTCCGCGCAACCTAGTGCAGCGCTGTCTCGCTCGCTCTTCTTGGACAGGTATTTCGGGAGGAAAGTGCAAGCTGCCACTTCTCTTGTGCAGTATTTGTTCGTGTTGAACTTTCCAGCCATCTGGAGTGTCTCGGATCTACAGCCGAATACGTCGTCGCCCTTATTGGTGTAATGAAGGATGATGGACACCAAAGCCGTGATGCCACCGACAAGGGAGGTCACAATCACGGCAAGAACCCAAAAACGGCGTTTGTTCTGCTGATGTTAGCATGCTCGTTCTTCAGGAATGCATCGTTGCACGTACAGTGGCGTCAAATGTGTCCATGCCCGGCTTCCGTAGTTGAGCCCATGCAATGAGCGCCACAACGGCGGCGGTCAGGCAGAGGCATCCAGAGACGATGGTCGCATCGGTATCGTTCTCGGTGAAATAGACAATGGTCTCGTCGATTGTGTATGACTGCGTGCGGTCGTTGAAGTTGTTCGTCTGTACTTTAACACCTCGAGGTGTAATCCAATCGCCGATGATCCAGTAGTGTGTCGTCAAAGCCACGGAGACCAGCGAAAGTAAGAAGAAGAGTACCGATGGCACGATTGCCAGAGTGAGTAGGTTCCGGAATTCCATGTTGATTGTCCCCTGTTGCACTGCAGCTGTAGCAGTGATCAAAATAATGCAGAAGGCAGGAACGGGACATGGACAAGGGCCTGGAGAGGTTCAAGTACAAATGTGATCATAACAGATCATGCATTTCCCTGTTACCAGCCTGTTACCAGCCTTTCCAGGCGCATGGTCACCGAACAGCGAAGCTTGTCATGGCTAGACGCTGCATTGGTCTATCCGCCTTTTGCGCCTTGCCGTCCGGCGCCATGCTTCAATCGAATAGTGGATTCCCTTTCGGACGATTGGATACGGTAACCATCTTATGAGGCTTGGGCTTTCCCGGATCAGGCCGCGCCGCTTACTCGACGGTGTTCGTCCGTCTAGCGAACCCAGCCACGTTTTAGCCATCAAGGCTGGCAGATACGAGCCTTGGAGAGGGTCCGCGGATCATTAGATCATCGTGAAAAGAAGGGGTAGCATATACATCATTACCATCACACCATGCAAGCTTGGGTGAAGCGCTGACTGTGCGTGAGGAATTGAGCGTCATGACATGGTCTGTGCCTTGGTCTTAGGAAGCGGGGCCCGAGGATCCATTGCCAAGGAGCCACCAACTGCCAGGTCCCGGGGCTATCCTACCTCCTCGTACAACGCACGAGCACTATTCACACAGAATCGGAAGGTCAAAGCCGCGATGACCCAACGGCCGACTCTATACGCCGCGAGGATCTGATGTGCTGATGAGAGCGGAGCTGAACACGTACCCTCATACAACTCTACACAAGCTCCGCCTGGCTCTCTCCATCCGCCCCTGCATGGACTCCGTGCGGCATTATCCTTTGAGAACATTAACACTCGGTCCAACAGACGTGCTTTGAGCATCCATTTGGTCATGATCTGTTCCTGCATGCACAAAGTCCTGCTAAGCCCGTATCGATGGACATGCTTCCTCTAGCGAACCATGGATCCTTTCTAACTGCGAACACGTCCGTCTCAAGGCCTCGCTCATGAGATGCCGGTGCAAGAAATCAAATTGATACTGAGATTTGACACAAGAGTTGTACATACGGAAGCAACGACGACGACGCATTGAAGACTCTCGACCCCAGTATGAAGCATAGCTTTCGAACGGACGACCCTAAGTGCGATCACGTGGATGCTATACGTTCAAGCAAATCACCGACGGCCGAGGCTCGGAGATCAGTCATGAGGCTGTCATGCCCTTACCATCTCCGCAGAAGCTCTGAGAGTTCGGCGACAGCACCATCATCGTCCTGTTTCAACGGCGATGGTGCAATGTCGACGGCAACCATGATGTCTGACAGCGCTAGGTTCGCCGACATCTTCCCGTCTAACATCCTCGACTTGGCGGACTCGACAGTGAAGTTTGTCGTCTGTATCGGCTCCAGCTTTTCCATCGAGAATTCACATTCTGTATGTGGATGGACGTCTTGAATCAGTGACACGGCCAACACTGCCTTTCCACAGCTTGATGTCCCGCACTTGGCTTCCTTCGGAACATCGTACGTCTTTGTCCCTAATGTCTTCTTGCATGCCACTGGCACCGAAGTCCTCCGGATTTCGTACAATACTGTTTTCTTCCAGCAGCTCACAGCCATATTCGCGAACCTTTGTAAGATCCATACCACAACGAGAATTGTGAGTAATGTCAGGGGCAATGTGTGCCAGTGATGAGGCGTTTTGCCAATCTCGGACATGGTGGGCGCAACTGCTGCATTCGGAGTCCACTAGTTCGCGTCAGTTCCTACAGAACCGCATGGTCTTGATATTCAAACGCACATCGAAATCCTTGAGGCCTTCAGGAGGCATCAAGGTGGGGCGATGACTCGATGATGCGCCTTTCCGATCAACAACGTGCTGCCAGACCCACGACAGCAGGCTTTTGGCTACGAATATCTCGGACAAAGTGGGTCGGCGCAATGCACTTTCATCGTCATCTCGTCTGATTGCGGGCATTGTAGTCAGCAGAAGTGGACAGAGAATAAACACAAATGAAATGCTTAAAGTTCTGGATCCGGGACTGAGGACCTAGACTTGAAGTATTTCTTTGGACACACATGGTTTATCCGAGCATATCATGTTCCAGCAGAGATGACCAATGGTAAGCCCATTCGTCTTGTGAAGCGCTCTATGCGCCCAGCATTGAGATTCTCGAGTTCCGTGCCTGCATAGCGAAGCTGAAGCACGCCACCCGCGAACAGCATCAGCGCTTAGACATATATCGCCACCATTCAGTAGGATCAAACCGAGCTCCTATTCTGAGAAGAAACTCCGTCGACCCTTGCAGCTGACGCTCTTCCATGTCAGGCAAGGCGGTCTGGCTTCGCTTTGCACATCGGCCCTCGACTACAGCGAAAAGGCATTTTCGATCCAGCTGTCACGGTGTCAGGAGCACTTTCCACAGTCATAATAATTCTAAGACTACCACCATGCGACGAACATGCATAGGTCCTAGTCCATTTCGAACATAGGTAGGAGTAACCGACAAGGCGGCCACAGCCAGGCTCCGACCCGCGCCGCACTCATGCATGCCATGCGTTTCTGCCTACACCCTGTCACGACAACTCACACCACTCCATAACCTCAACTTTCCCTAGGCACTCGAGAGACATCCCAAACCTCCTCCGCATCAGCGTTGCACGGCTCACCAAACACTCCTCACATCTCACCAGCACTTTTGACGTGCCACATCTTGCGTATCGGCCACCATCAGCGATCTCGACCGCATCCGTTCAAGGCTTAAGGAATGTTCAAACCAGTTTCGTAATCTTCCGCTGCACATACAGCAACGACAAAGCCTGGGCGCGCTTCAAGTGGGATCTAAACGAGCGCGTGCGTCTTGAGCTGAAACAAGAGGGCGCGGAAGACCTCTTCGAGCGGACAGACTGGCTTGAGCAAAAGCATCCTCCTCAGTGCTATGCCGGTCAGGGGACCATCAGAAGGCACATCTTCGCCAAGACAGCTCTGTTTTTATGAAGGAATAATCGCTATTTGCATCAGGTTGTTTCATGGCTGGATGTAGGAGACTGTAGAGGAGTGTTGGAGAGGTACCACGCGCTTCATGGCCTGCGTGATGGCCGAAATTACAATTTCAAGTCGGTGCTGAAGGGCCTTCCGCCATACAAGTCCGACACCCTCACCGAACACTGGATAGCTGGAGAGGGGATAAGAACGATCGATCGCTATTAAATGCAGAATGGCCCACGGGGACTTGCAAGTGCTCACATGTCGGACGCGTCGGCTTTTCACAGGCTCACAGGAGGTAAATGAGCTTCATTCGTATGCTATCCAGATAACGCATAAGACTGTGTCACTTATCCCTTCCACTTCTTCCAAGCGCTGACGAAGCTACTTCGATTGGATTCTTCGTCATCCTGGTCCCGGATAATGCTGCTCACTCTGGCCATATCAACGATAGGAACCATGCTCGGCCTCCCGTGCGCACACATGAAAGGGAAGACGCAATCAGCCAGCTTACTGACTAAAGCCTCACACTCGTTCCGGCTCAGCTCATCATTGAACATGATCGCCGACCGACAGGCACGGGAGTTTACCATGTCAACCAGACCCGGTGGACAAGTAGCTATCTTCCTGAACCAGCTTGTCGATTGATCACTTGGTTCATTTGGCGGCAGGGGAGAGGACTCGACGTACTTCCACACAGCCGATCGCAGGAAGGAGATCAAGATCTGGGGATCAGCTTTGCAGCGCTCTGAAACAGCGGGCGGCAGCGCTCTGACTGAGATCTTGTAGTCGTTTTTGTCTGACGTGCCGCCTTTGCTTTGAGGTGCGACAGTGGCGCTGATATCGTAGAGAATGCCCCAAGCGGCAAAGTTCACTGCAAATGTTCCAAAATGGATGTGCTCGTGTGATGAAACCGCGAATTGCAAAGGCTTATCGAGCATGACGATGTTGACTGCAGAGCTCAATCCAAGATTTGATCTGCAGTCCAAGTGCGCGCTGCTTTGCAATGGTCTACACAGGTCGCTCATGAGAATTTCAACTTGAATGCGCTCATCGGCTGCATGTTGATCAACGAGAACCATCATTTCGTTGAACGGTGTTGTGACTCTGTCAGGAGGCGAACCCGCCATTCTAATCAAAATAAACTTCTTGTCGACTTGAGAGATGACATCAGCTCTGCGAAGCGCATCCTTTGACAACCTGGCCGTGCTTACACCTGCGTCAACGAACGCTTTGTGCTCGTCAATTGCAGAGCAATGCATGTGGTTGGGGTGCGGATGCTGGTCTCCACCATCTTTGACGTCACCTTGACATGACAGTTGCTGGATGCCCTGCTCGCTCGGCTTGAAAACCGGATTGTCCCAGTTCTGGAGTAACCCTTCCAACCATGGCGTATCTGCAGGCGCGGTGTTGGTGGCTCCTGGGAGCATTCGAAGTCTTCTACTCGTATTCAAGCGGGTGACCACAGGCAACATAGCAATTGAGTCTGTTCGAGAACTTTGAGGCGGCATCACACTACCTGTGCGGGCGTTGAGGAGATGCGTCCTTTTGGTGACCGGATCAGTCCACAAGACTGTCTCATCGTTGCCATTTGTTACAGCTTGAGGGTCGGCGCAATGTTGGAGAGATATTGTCCTTCCAGCTTTGCTCAATGCGCTCCTGCCCATGGGTGGCACATCGAAAGTGGCGAAGCTGTTTCGATTCCTGTCAATGCGCAGCTGGTGATCTGTGACTTGCTGGCGTGCATTGTTACAATCTCCGTTGGCAACTACATGTGCTTTCTGAGAGGCCAGGGTCTTGTCGAAGAAGCTGGACTTGCCGCTTTTGATGCGCGACCAGTCTGCAAATACTTGCCGACGTGGCTGCTCAGAAACGTTCTCTACAGGAGCCATGACCAGCCTCTTGCGCTTGGCAGAATCTGTTATTCCCGGCCCTGGAGTTGGCGTGGTGTATCTTGCTGGTGTTTCTGACAGGGTTCGACGCTTGCTTGATGGTGTGCGAGCCTGCTGATCTGGACCGGGAGGCAGGGTCGCAGCTACCTTGGGTCGATCTATTGATCGATGCAGCTTTCTCGGACGAAAGTGGTGAACGGACAACCATTGTGTGATCATGGCACTGAAGACACCCACCACTGCCTGCAAATTTGACTCGTTCTCGATGAGACTTTCTTTTGTCAAGTCCGAAGCACACCTATCCTTGAACACAATTCGTAAATGGAACATGGGCCATCTGTCGACTCCTTTTCGAGCCTTGAGTTGACGCTTAGTGTACCCATCGTTCTTGAAACGCTTGTCTGACTGTCGACGCATCTGTTCCTGCTCGTCTACATCGGCGTCATCCTCCACAGTACCAAAGCTGGACAGAGCGAACAGACGATTGACTTCATCGTATAACTCGTTGCAGCCAATGTCGCCTGTGAGTGGTTGGATACCGAACGAGATGAACTGCACTTGCTTTGTTGGCGATGGTTCGAGCGAAATGGCGCCTTCGATAGACAAGCCGGCTGTCGAAGCAGAAGCCGGTACCCACGAGGACCACTCATTCACACTGATGTAGTTTGCTTGTGTCAAAGTGTGGAGTAGCGATGAGAGATGCGTAGAGCGTGGCTTTCCAGCTGTAGCGGCGCAACCATGTGTTGAAAAAGCCGTTTTCGAGGTGTTGATGTTCACAATCGTTCTGTTGTCGCCATCTCGAACCTTGAGAGACACCAGCCCCTGCCAGCTGAGGAGAAGTCCCATGATATCTCTTTTGAAAGCGTCACGTAGCCGCACGTGCTCTTGCTTCTGATCTGAAATCAATGCTCGCTGCTTGACTCGCACAGGCATGTTGCCAAACAAGTTTCGTACTGTGACTCGGGTACCGTGGTCTCCGTGAACATAGTTGGGAGCAGCGGTTGGTATCTGTCTCTCTATTGCTTGAGCTTGGTGGAACGAGATCGAATTGTGGGAGCGGTATGCGTGGTGGTGCGACGTGATGGTCAAAAGAGACATTGCTGACAGAGAGGCCAGGAAGGTGCCATGCTGACCCAGATGTGGCTCATCTGAAAGGTACTTCGAGGTCCCTGTTTTGTCAGTACGCGTTACTCGTGGAGTCGAATGTGTACTGACAGTACAGCTTCCCTAAGCCGCCAACCTCGCTGAACTCAGCGGGTGGTATGCCCATGCCATCGTCCTCCACCGTGCAGCTACCTCGCGCAAAGTCGACCGTGACATCAATCCTGGCTGCTTTGGCATCTAGTGAGTTCTTCAAAAGCTCGACAACAACCCCAGTGAGCGACCCAACGGCTGTCGAGGACTTGATCTGGGCAATGACCTCATCTGGTAAGGGCCGTATCGACATGGTCTTCAACCGCCGCCCGCGTTGACGAATGACGTACTGCCAGCCATCTCACAGCCTTAGATTATGATGTTCCAAATAGAGTGGAGACGGACGGAGGATGTTTGGACAGCTACGACCCACCGGCGCGTCGCA
Organism: Phoma herbarum; assembly: GCA_001599375.1. NCBI lineage: Eukaryota > Fungi > Ascomycota > Dothideomycetes > Pleosporales > Didymellaceae > Phoma > Phoma herbarum. The sequence goes on along the minus strand of BCGR01000009.1, from coordinate 1,051,147 downwards.
GGGCTGCATCGTCATTGCTTGGCGCAGCGGGCCGCAGCTCCTCCTCACATGGACCCTGGCTGGGGGCATGCACAAACAGCCAATTGCTCGTTCCCTCGTGCTGCGTCCAGCCAACGATCCTACCGTACACATTCCTCTGTTTCAGCGAGTGTATATCACGGCTTCAATTGCCGTCAGTCCTGCGAGCATCGTTTTGTCATTTTGCAGTGCACGCAGCCAGCCACCGCTTCATTCAGTCTCTGGTCAGCTAGCTGAACGACCAGCGCATCGTGCCCTCTTAGACTACGAACACATCCCTCGTCATTGCCCAGTCCACGCTACACCACGTGGAGCATTGCCAAACCTCCAGCAACCAGAGCAGGCCACGCGCACTGCGAAGGCCTGTCCGCAGAGACGGTGTTTGGAGTGCCCACCCTTTCTGCTGTTCCTGACGCTAGACGAGCATGGCCACAGCCGAAGCCGCGTCGAGACCCCATGGTACGTCTTTGTATGCTGCACAGCCATCGCCGCGCCAAACATAGCTCGCGGTTTCTTTCTTATCTTTTTTGTTTACACCCTTCGGCCTCTCCTGCTCCCACACAACTCGAGCTCTGCTAATGCGCGGTTTCAAAGACCGGCAGACCACCCGCAAGCGGCCCTTCGCGGGCTGGATGAGGCGGCTTGCGAATCTCAAGCCCTCGTCCTCAGACAACCAGAACGGCGTTGGCAAGAAGAACGGTGCCGGAAAGAAGGCATCTGCGCAGAACAACCCATACCCTGAGTCCGGTTGCATCAATCCGGGTGCGCCGGGTCAGCTCTCCTTTTCGACGCCCGACACGCCGCACTCTCACGAGAGCTTCACATCGGCCGAAGAAGCCGCCGCCGCCGCACAACAGCGCCAACATGCGAAGAGCACAAGATCGAATGCGCCCACCGTGGCGACTATGCCAGAAACAGTGCACTCGCAACGGTCCAAGGCAGAGACAGGCAACACCAACCAGAACGGCGGCAGCACTTTCTCGTCGCCCAATGGCTCGGAGCACTCTCTCACCACTACCTTGACGACCATACAGTCCACTGCCCCCTCACATATCTTAGGTGCAGGCCCTACGATGCAGCCCGCAACGACAACGAATGCCGCGCCTGTGCACTTCTCCCACCAGTTTCCCACCTCCCCTCCACCGTCCGCAATACCGCCTCATCTAGCCCCTCAGCAGGGGCCCCATTCCTATCATGTTGCGACAGCAAACAACGTCCTCACCGATGACGCATCGATCTTGACCCTCGCATCGTCCTCGAAACGTCGCCGCCGCAACTCCCTCGACACGAATGCCTCAGTGCGCGCAATGGCGCCCTCCTCGCACTATGGGGGCAGCCGAGAGTCACTTCCCCTGAGTGTGCTCTCTGGCAATATAGACACCATATACTCGGCCTCGAACCGGCCTGGCAATGTCAACAACTTATCGAATGCCAATGCAGAGCGGGCGAGTGTCTACTCCGTGTCAGGTGCAACGGCCCCAGTACTCAGCAGCGAGCGCAACAGCTACTACGCAAACAAGCAAGCGGACGGACTGAGCGTACGAAGTGGATTGCTAGGCCATGGTCGCACGGATAGTATCAGCAGCATCAGGGCCATGCACACTGCCAGCCCCCTCGCAAGCCCTCGGGAGCCACCACTGGCCACTAAGCTGAGTCGCCGCAGCTCCGAATGGGTTCCTGATGCTCGAGAGGCGAGTGATGAAGACGAGGAGGAGAGGCCAGTGGCACCCATGCTCAAGGAAGAGGCACAGGAGAAGGAGGCATCGAAGCCAGCGTCGTGAACGTTACGTCGAGGTTCGTCAATGACGATTGTGTGCTCTGAACATGACATTATACAAGAATGACGTTTTGCTTGAAATGGCAGAACAGGGGCGCAGTTGATAAATTGAATGCAGGGCGTTGGGGCAGGTTAGGAGGGCATTCTCGATCATATACCCACGGCTCTCAAGTAGAGCCCATCAATATTACTGAGTTTCACACAGCCGCGCGGTCAACGCTCGATACGAGGCATTTGGTGTCCGTGACCCGTGATTATCTACTTCGAAGCTGGCAACGGGAAGGTGCGGTGAGCCAAAACCAGCAGCCGATGACGTGCTCACCAACAGCAATTGCACGACGAACCACAGCCCAGCAGAAACTACCACAACGCTCGTACTGGAATCGCCGAGAGCAAATTTTACAGGATATTCAAGCCCCCTATTCATCAGGATCCACAGAAGAATAATGAGCGCGGAACGCACTCGCCGAAGGATTGCTTCAGTGGGCAGACTCACATGGCACCATCGATAAGGATGGGTCAACACGGCCTGCAGCAACAGCATATATGTTGAGGATCTGCTTTTCTGTGATATTGACAGCATACTTTTCGAACATTACGAGATTCTGACCAAACGTCTGCAAAATGGCTGATCCTTCAGCATCTCAGTCACTGTCCATCAGCAACGATATCGTCTCGAAAGAAGCAAAGCAAGCACAAGCCGACACAACACAGCCGGACGTACCAGTGAAGGCAGCTCACGGTGCTGATGCCGCTCTTCATCTGCTCAAAGAAATAGGCGGCCTTCGTCAGCCTGTAGATCCTGATGCAAGTAAACGACTGCTGCGAAAGATAGACTTGCACATCATGCCACTGATCTGCATCGTCTACTTCCTGCAATACATCGACAAAACCGCGATCTCATATGCATCTGTTACTGGTATCATCCAGGATACTGGTCTGCATGGCAATCAGTTTAATTGGGTTGCATCAATATTCTTCTTCGGGTGAGACCACCTGCGCTTCGTCACAACACATGCTAATGCACCCTCAGACAACTTGCGTTCGAGTTTCCAACCATTCGCCTCATCCAACTCTTCCCTCTAGCGAAGTACGTCGCTGTCAACGTCACCATCTGGGGCGCTGTGCTGGCTTCGTTAGCTGCCTGCAAGTCCTATGCCTCCCTCCTGGCTTGCAGATTCCTTCTCGGTGCAGCTGAGGCGGCTGTCGTACCTGCCTGGGTCATTTTCACCTCGCAGTGGTACACTCGCAATGAACAGGCCTTCCGTGTCGGTATTTGGTTCTCCGTCTGCGGTGCGGCTCAGATGTTCGGTGGCTACTTCGCATATGGAGTCGCAAACCATGTGGGTGGCGATGTCAACGCTACTCTCAGAGGATGGCAGGTCATATTCCTCTTCTTGGGCCTTCTAACTGCCGTCATTGGCATCAGTTTCTGGTTCATCATGCCTGACTCGCCAGAATTCGCTGGTTTCCTCTCACCTGAGGAGAAGAGCCTACACATCGAGCGCATTCGTGGAAACATCCAAGGCATCGGGAGTCGAACATTCAAGTGGGACCAATTCTGGGAGGCCATCAGGGACCCTATGACCTGGTTGTATGCTTTCTGGATCTTCGCAGCTAACATCCCCAATTCCATTGCTACATCCTTTGGCAACATCCTGGTCAAAGGGATGGGGTACACGTCCAAAGAGTCTCTCCTGCTTGTCACGCCTCTGGGAGCATATGAAATCGTGGTGCTTGTCGGTCTTACCTTCGTGGCCATGAAGACTGAGCAGCGCCTCTACGCCTGTATTGCAGGTCACATCCCCGCCATCATTGGCGCAATTCTCATGGCCACGACCAAAAAAGTCCCTGCACTGATCGGCTATTATTTCTCTGGCGGTATTCCCATCGGCTGGACCACAATTCTCGGTCTGCAAGCTTCCAACGTAGCAGGCAGCACGAAGAAGGTCACTGTCAGTGTTATCGGTACCATTGCGTACACCATTGGCAACATTATCTCTCCCCAGACATTTCAAAGCAAGGACGCGCCACGGTATCTGCCTGCGAAGATCAGCATTGTCATTCTGTATGTCTTGATCACCATCGATCTGTTTCTGATGCGGTGGCTTTTCGTTCGCCGTAACCGAGAAAGGGATGAAGAGAAGAAGGCCAATGGTGAAGATTGGAAGGTCGAGGAAAACCATGAATTTCTGGACCAAACGGACTTGGTGAACAGGGAGTTCAGGTATGTTCTGTAGATCAATAGCACTGCATGCAGCATAATCTCGAGGGCTGGCACGAATGCCACCCGTCGTCCGACTCGGGCGGACTTGCTTCGAGGCTTGTTCGACATATGACTCAGCCTTCGTCGGATCCCATTGTGTACACGGCCTCCACGCGTCTTTTGTAAGCGCGGAATTGGGCTCGGAAAGTGGGCAAGATTCCGACCAACCTGCCGGATTTACGAGCTAGACGTCCGCTTCGGCCGTCGAAAGCACCGAAGCCGCCACATTGACCAATAACGACCGCTCTCTCCATCTGATAAAATCTGCTAAACTCTTTTCCGGCTGCAAAGCTCGATCTGATAAGAAGCAACATGCCCGGCAACTATATGCCTCGTTTCCATGTACAAAAAAGTCGGCTTTGCCCTCCTCTTCCTCTTTGCTTCTCTTCTTCTTCAGTCCTTCGACATCTTCATGCTCAGAAATTTCATGAACATCATGTCTAAATCGCCACCAAAGAACGTCGTTGTGGTAGGCGGATCCTACGTCGGTCTTAACCTCGCCGAATCGCTCGCCAAACAAGTAGGCGATAAGTCTCGCGTCCTCCTCATTGAGAAGAACAGCCATTTCCAGCATTTGTTCGCATTCCCACGATATGCACTTACCACAAAAGTCGACACCCACAAAGCTTTCATTCCCTACCAAAAGAGCAGACTTGGCCTCGAAGGCGCAATTATCCAGGCCAAAGCACTGGAGCTCAGCAAAGACACCATCACTCTAGACCGCGAAGTCGAGCTCGATGGCGTCACGACAAGACAGATCCCCTACGTCGCACTGGCGATTACTACGGGAACGAAGCTCAGCCCGCCTAGCACCTTGCCCGGCAGCGAGAAACTAGACGGCACAGCGTATCTGCGCAAACACGCCGCGCAGGTTGAAGCCAGCAAGAAACTCGTCATTATTGGCGGCGGCGCCGTGGGCGTTCAGATGGCGACGGACATCAAGCAGCTCTTCCCCGAGAAAGAAGTCACGCTTGTGCATTCGCGCGACAGGGTGATGAGTAAATTCCACCCCGGTCTGCACGCCATCGTTTCTCAACGTTTCGAGGAGCTAGGCGTTAAGACGGTGCTCGGAAAGGGACGTGTCAAACTCCCCGAAGATGGGTACCCGACGGATGGTTCCGAGTTCAGAGTCGAGCTGGCGGATGGAACGAAGATTCCCGCCGACTTCGCCATCATTTCCACCGGCCAAACGCCGCAGAGCGATATCGTGACGAGCTTGGCACCGGGGTGTATCACCGACAGCAAGTTCATCAGTGTCAAACCCACGCTGCAGATCGCCGACCCGCGCTTCTCTCACATCTTCGCCCTCGGCGACATCGCAGACACAAAAGCACACAAAGCAGCTCGCCCTGCCCTCAAACAGGCCGAGATCGTAACAAGTAACATTCTGAAGTTGCTCGAAGGCAAGGAGGATTTGGAGAAGTACGAAGTCACAGATCCAGCGGCCATTCATCTCACGCTCGGAATCGAGAAGAGTGTTATTTTCCGCAACCCGAGGGAGGACGGGAGTGAGGGGAGTGGGGAGCCAGTTATTATGCACAAAGACGATGGCAAGTTCGACATGGGCATCGATGGGGTGTGGGCGAGGAGGGGGGCGGATATTACGCAGGCGATGTTGTAAAAGAATTCCGACTTGTGTGAGTGCATGAAGCGGGGAAGATGGATGTATTGCGGAATACCCTTAGTCTAAACGAAAGACTTTGTTTTGGAGGACTTGGTTGGTATCGAATACGATGAACGCCTATATCGTGGATATGTGATATTCAGGAAAAATCTGAGCTTAGAACAGTAGTTGTAGATAGCTTTGCGGGATCTTGTTGAATTGAAGCAGAGAGGTACGCTCCTAGAGAAGCTGAAACTAAGCATTCACTCTGTAATATGTGCATCCACTTTCTAAATTAGTAGCATAGTTGAGGTCTATGCAAGATAGCCTGTTAGTGGTTGATAATCGTCGCTCACTTAACGGACGCACAACAGGAGCCTGAAGAGCCTGAAAAACTCGACCGATGGTGGCACCCGAACTGATATTGCTTCAGCATGATCTAGAAAACAGCGGAACGAGCATACAGAACGACCCAGCGCGGCGAGGAAGACAGTGCGTTGGGACAGTGTAGTTCTAAGCCGTGCAGCACAGCCAGATTGGTGACATTTGCCTTTGTCTCATATTCAGATAGTGCGGCGTTGGACAGCAGGTGAGAATAGCGTGGTGATAGAAACACGGACGAGTGCACGTTTGAGGCCTCACCTACTGGTCCGACGGAAGGTGCATCTGACGGTTGAGCCCCCCAAAGATTTGCCACGCCACATCGGAACTAAGAAATGTAAAGGACTGGGGCCTCTCCAGTGTCATATAGATGCCGACTTCTCCACATATAAGCTCGCTCCCCACTCGCCAGCCCCTGCATGTCGATTGTATGCGTGGTACAACAAGGCTGCAGCCCTGCGAAGTCTCGGATTAGGGCTCACTTAAAGGTGGAAACTTAATCGCAGAGCTGGTGGAGAATTGAAGTGACCTGAGTCAAGAGCAGTCCACTGACGTGTTGAGGCTGTTGGTCATGATTTGCATTGTCGTAGACTTGTAGGAAGCTTGTCGGCTCGACAAGCAACAAGGGCTTGATGAGAAGCGTGACCTTAGATACATCTTGCAGCGTCAACGTTACTGCTGGAAACGTGATGCCTGCAAAGGAATCGAGGGCGAGGTTTGAATCGTGGGACCGCAAGAAGATCGTGGTACGGACTTGAACCTGACGCGGTAGACGAACAGGCTCTGTGGAGTGAGGTCCAAACACCCTTGAGTGCGTCTGATCTTGGAAGAGACATGGTCATAGTTCTGCAGACAGGAGCAAATGACAGCAGCCTCCGCAATCGTTGCCGCTTCTGCGATACTTGACAGGCTAATGATAAGGCTGCGAAGTCTCAACAGTGAGCGCAACGCCGTACAGAATAGAGATGTTTGTTCTATTGAGAGGAACTAGCGCGCCGCGGCTCTGTAGGGAAATGTATCTAAGGCAAGACGATCGTTGAGAGACGAGAAGCGGGATAGTTTCTATAACCCACGAACGAGATAGTTGCAGACATTGCTTCGCCCAGTGCCAGCAGGCAAGCCATCCGTCAGGTCGTGCCATAGCAAATTCGAGTTTTGGAAGCGTAGGATGTATGAGCGCAATGAGACCCGAGTAGCCAATTATCGGCAGGCAGGTCAATTAAACGCTCACAGGTCGTTCTTGGAATATACATAGAGGGCTTGTAGAGAAGGGGGTTGCTTCAAACAAGCGTGACAAATTCGTTCCTGATTATTACGCCCATACAGTGATTGCTCTCGTGCAGAAAAACCCATCGCGCCGCCCAGATCATGATAGACGTCGCGTGCGCCTCCTGGGCACGATGTTGCAATCGCAAAGGTGAGTGTCGAAGTGATGAAGTCTGGCTGCAGAAATATTTGGCGAGCCTCCACCGCGCTAGCGGCTCCCAGCTGCAAGATCCCTGCACCCCCTAACCCCTTTCGACCACATTTTGAAGCTCACCAACACCGCGATAACATCCAACATCAACAAACTCCTCATCACAAGATCCAAAACACAAATGTCCGTTCCAGATCTCGCAAAGACATGACCCCACCATACAACGGCACCCCATGTACCGCCCCTCGTGCCGGCTCTTCCGCCTCCCCTCACGCCTGCAACGGCGCGCACGCCGCTCGCGCATCTTCGCCATGTTCCTCCTCTTCAGCACAATCCTGACCTTCATATTCCCATTCTACTGCATCTACAAGCCTCCACATACTCTGATCAGATACTTCCAGCACCGCTGGCCAGATGTGTTGTGGCACGTGCCGCTAGGCGCGGGGAAAGAGAAGGTGATCGGGCTCACGATTGACGACGCGCCATCCGAATTTACGCGGGGGATTTTGGAAGTGCTGAAGGAGAACGAGGCGCGCGCTACGTTCTTCGTTATCGGCGGCCAGGTCCCTGGGAGAGAGGACGTCTTGAAAGACATGGTGGAGCAGGGGATGGAGCTAGGGAACCACGCGATGCACGACGAGCCCAGTCGGTCGTTGTCTCCCTCCAGACTCCAGGAAGAGATGCAATGGGTCGAGCAGAGGATCAATGCTACATATGCCTCCCTCGACCTCCCCCGGCCACCGAAGTACTTCCGCCCCGGCAGCGGCTTCTTCAGCAGCAGCATGCGCGCGCAGGTCCGCGAACTGGGGTACCAGATGGTGCTGGGCGGCATCTACCCGCACGACCCGCAGATTCCATATCCAGGGGTGAACGCGCGGCATATCTTGAGTATGGCGCGGCCCGGGGGGATCATTATCTGTCACGATAGGAGGGGCTGGACGGTGCCGATGTTGAGGAAGGTGCTGCCGGAGTTGAGGAGGAGGGGGTATCGCATTACGACGGTTACGGGGTTGCTGGAGGCTGCTGGAAGAGGGAAAGGTAAGGAGAGCTGAATGAGAAGCGAGAGAATGGAGTTCAGCGAATGCATTGAAGCCAGCAGGCTGGTTGATAATGATAGCATATGAAACTCCGGTACAGGGCACGCAAAATGCGGAAACAAGAGTCTCTTCGCGATGCTCGACTGTAGCAGGTTGTGCCTGAGGAAATTCCCCGGACTCCTCAGTCCGACTCGTCGAGAGATCATCTGGAGGCTTGCTTTCGAAGCGCTACAACCTCAATCCATCTTCCAGTCCGAAGTCACCGACTTACGCATCACCAAAGTCCCCCAATGCCCCGCATAAACATTTCCTTTGCACCAGCAGATGCAAAGGATCCAGAAGTAGGCCTTCGGCGGTAGTCAAGCAACACAATGAGGCCGAATCGAGGCCTAGCCAGATAGCCAACCACGCCATCCCAGCCATCCCACGATGATCGCCGCTAGCGCCGATCGTGTTCTGATGTGCTTGGTGTTCGACCTGAACCAGACTTCGCTTTCCGCACTCAGGAGATTAGTGGCTTGACACGTCATGCATGTTAAATGGCGCGGATTTGGACCGTGAAGTGGCCCACACGTCCGTGTTGATACTCGCGGTGCCACAGCACGTGAATACAATGCTGGGCAAACAAACATCAACGTGTTAGCAGGATTGAGAAGCATCACAATATGCGCATTGGTACAAGCGTTGGAGAATTAAACCTTTCATTGGGTAGTGTTACATATCATAATCGAAGCAGGCCATTTTTGGCTCATCATATCGCTTCGTTCTCCACGCTAGAAACGACGGACAATCTAAGCCGTCACAACGTCACGCACCGCCAGCGAGTACTTTACTCGAAGGGGTTGGTGCGGGTGCCCCAGTAGGTGAGGAACAGGGAGAGACCGACGGTCTCGAGGACGCGGGCAACAGCGCCGACGGCGATGGTGTCAAGAGGACGCTTCTCGGTGATGACCTGGGAGACAATCTACGAACACAATTAGCCGACGTTGGAGATGATAAGTAGAATTGATAGGTATGACGTACGGAAGGAGCAGCGGAAGCGAAGAAGATCAAGGAGCCGAGGTAAGCAGCGCCCTTGTAGGTAAGGGTGCCGGTGGCGTTGATGAGAGCACCAACACCGTACGACTGGACGGCAGAGCCGACGATGGAGCTACCCCACGAGGCGGCGGCGGTGGCAGCCTCCTTGGAGTGGAAGTACTCCTCCTTGGAGTTGGCCTGCTGCGCGCGGCGGTAGGCGTCACCGAAAACGGGGCCGAGGACGGCGAGGGAGACAGCGTGGTTGAAGGCCGTGCCGAGGGCGATGGCAGAGGGCTTGACGGGAGGAAGGTCTGATGGATGTTAGTATCGATTCTCCTAAAGCTCATTGTATTGTGCATTGCAATCAAAACGCGTAGAAATTGCGTAATTGGCGTACTCGCGCTCGACCGAGCGCAAATCGACAGTGCAGAGAGGTGAACAGGGAACATACAGCTGAGGGAGGCCATTGTGGATGATGTGATGGTATTGGAGATGGAAGAGTTGGTGAAAGTGCTGTGATGGGGTATCTGAGTGGTGATGAAGGCAGAGGAACAAGCGGCTGGGATGCTTTTGTACTCGCGGCACGCAACGATGGCTTGCACTCGCAACGTGACACAATATGACATCATGCCAAGCCTACATTCAAAGGGCTACGAAATCCAGCTTCAGCCGTCTCTATGAGGCAAGACGCCCCACTGCCTTGGAGGGATCTGGACTGTGCACTCGCGATCTGTCCAGATGATGAAATTTGATGAAATTGCATGGCTGTCGAGCGTATTCTGCCGCCGCGCGACTCGCAAAGAGCATCGGGGATGTTCAGGTACGTCACCGATGAGGAAGGAGCAAGGAAGCTATGGCCAACTCGCCGCTTCTGGAGCTCTTCAGCCTGACTCCAGGTTAGCGCTCACCCGCTCACGTGAACGACTGGAGTTATGGCTGGGCGAAGTGTGCGCACGAGCGGGAGAACATCGACGCCTGTCTTCGCTGCTGTCGTGTGCGCGTCGAATCTCAATTGCAGACGCCAGTATCTACGCAAGGCTTGACGCCCCAGTTCGCGGCGATCTCCCCACAATAAACGCAGTACCCACTCGTTGTTGCGCAAGCAACTTGGAGCGCCAGCGACCTTGAGGCAAGGACAGGGAACCCCTATTCAGCTCGATGCTTATCCCGAGGAAAGCCTTCGGGGCCCTGACGTTCGCGCTGTGCGTCGCGGGTGTATTCATCTTCTCGAATTCCATCGTGCAGTGGTCGCTGTATGTGTTTGGCAGCCATGCTCCGCTGGTGCCGTACACAACGCACGTTGTCCTGTTCCAATTCAAGGACACGGCCACTAGCTTCGCGGTCAAGGAGGTACGCAACGCTCCGACGTGCTCCAGAACGCGTGCACGGCCTTGCAGAACCAACACCAGCGATGATGCACACGTCTATGAATCAACGCTGACAATCGCAGATCACGTCCAAATTCCTTGGTCTGAAAAAGTCGTGCGTCCACCCCGACACGCGACGACCATACATCTTGTCAATCACCGGCGGGAAAGACACCTCTATTGAGAAGCTGAACGACGGGCTAAGCCACGCCTTCATCCTCCGGTTCGTGTCAAAAGACGACCGGGACTACTACGTCCAGTCCGACCCGGCGCACCAATTGTTTAAGGAGGCAGCAGCCGTGGTTGTGGAGAAGACGGTCGTGGTGGATTTCCAGGAGGGTGTGTTTACCAACGCGTGAACACTCGCGCACAGCAAGGCCGAGCAAGAAGTGCTCTCAGCCTGGCGCTGAGTGCTCAATGTACATAGCGAAAGGATGTCAATAAGAGATTATGATTCGTTGATCTATAGAGCCTTCCTCAGCGCGCTCTTGAACGGGATGATCTGGACCTTACTCAGATCCCACACGCCTCCCTCGACATACACGTCTTGTTTGAGGCGCTGCTCGACCTCCTCCCTCGTCTTCGCGCCAATCAGCATCGCGCTGCCTTTCATCTTGGGCGGGCCCGTGGCGCCGGGGGCGATGGGCTCTTCGAGCATGGCGCCTGGGAGAGTCAGCACACATGGCCAGGGTACGTGTCGGAGCCAGGAAACAGCGGAGCGCAGCAAAGTGTGGCTTGAGAAGCAGCTGAACAGAGCAAGCAGCGCAGCTCAGCGCAAGCACGGCCGTCCAATTCCCCACGCCCCGCGAACTCTCGCGCGACACTGCTCATGCGCTGATTCCACGTAACCACGTGAAGAAAGGAGAAACATACCGCCCCACAGCCAAAAACTCTCATCATCCTTCTTCAGCCCGCCGAGATGCTGTTCACGGACGCTGATGCGTTTCTGCAGCGCGCCCTCGTGGTCGGGGACGATGACGAGCCATTCCTGCAGCGGCGCGGAGGTGGACGCCATTGTTCTTACGAGGGCTGTTCGTGAGATGTGTGGGATTCGTGTGACTGGCGATGCGAAGCGCGGTGCGGAGCGAAGTGTGCGGAGGGCCAGCATAGAGCGTGGAGCTGTGGAGCTGTTTGGGCCGAGGTCTGTCGGCTTGAGCTTCGGTCGTACTGTTGGAGAGGCCGGAGTGCTGACGAGAGCGGGGGAGCTTATATATGCGAGTACTTACAGGCTTCAATTGCACGTAAGGCGTGGAAGGTGGGGCGTGAGAAGGGTAGATATACACTTGTACAGCTGTAGGGCGTCGTGGGGCTGTTTCGGAATGAGGACGCGGGGTGAGACGGCGGCGGATCTCAGTGCACGAATCGGAGGGGGAGGAGGGTGGGTAGCATCGGCAACACCACCATTTCCCTTCACTCACACGATGAAGCAGGCGGGATGGCAAGTTAAAGAACGTGATGTACACGGATTAAGACTACGGAAACAGATTAACAAATCGCTATCCAATCATGAAATCATTCCTCCTCTTGCGCGTTACGCGTTACCCAACCCGAACCTCAACGCCGAAAACCAAGGGCAGTCGCCCGCCGCATCCATATCTAACACCATATACAACCTTGAAGCAATTTTCCGTCTAACCAGAGCACATGAGGCAGGACTCAGGGTTCTCTATCGAGCATGCAAGAGCAGCCTCGGCGTAGATGTCACCATCGCGCTCCTTCGAGTCGTCATCTGCGTCCTCGGACTGCTTGTCCTTGGTTGTGGCGTCCTCGTCGACGGGCTTGCTGGTTGCATCAGCCGCAACGAGCTTAGGGCTGTCACCCTCCTCGACATCAGCCTTGAAGGGCTTGCTGGCAAGAGCATTCGATACAGGAGGAAGCTTGTTCTCGGCAGCCGGGGGAGGGGTGGCGGACGGTGTGGGCACACCGTTCACTTCCTCTGAAACACCATTGGGTGTCTTGGTGGCGTACATGGGCCTGGGAGCAGGAGTGGGGGATTGCGAGCCAACACCCGCTTGCTGGAAGCCGGGCTGGCGCCTCTTGGAAGGAAGGGCGCGAGCAACGTTGGTGTCAGCGACCTTGAGAGCCTCCTGGTCGACAGTGAACTGAATGGGTGCAGAAGCAGCCATGGTACGGAGGTAGTACATGCCGGTCTTGAGACCGAGCTTCCAGCCAGCGAAGTGCATGGATGTGATCTTGCCCATAGTAGGCTCCTTCATGTGGATGTTCAGGGACTGAGACTGATCGATGAAGGCACCACGGTCAGCGGCCATCTGGATGATGGTACGCTGCGAGATCTCCCAGACGGTCTTGTACAGAGTCTTGATCTCGTCAGGGATGTTGGGGATGCGCTGAATGGAACCACCCTCAGCGATGATGCGGTTCTTCATGTTCTCGGTCCAGAGACCCATGTCGACCAGGTCCTTGAGCAACCAGGGGTTGACAACCTGGAACTCACCAGCAAGCACGCGGCGAGAGTAGATGTTCGATGTGTAGGGCTCGAAGCACTCGTTGTTGCCGAGAATCTGGGAGGTGGAGGCAGTAGGCATGGGCGCGACGAGTAGCGAGTTGCGGACACCGTGCTGAGCAATCTTCGCCTTCAGCGCCTCCCAGTCCCAAAGATCGGTGGGCTTGACGCCCCACAGGTCATACTGAAGCTCACCCTTGGAGATGGGCGAGCCCTCATATGTCTCGTAGGGGCCAAGCTCCTTAGCAATGTCGCAGGAGGAGGTCAAAGCGGCGTGGTAGATGGTTTCGAAGATCTTGATGTTGAGCTCCTTGGCTTCAGGAGACTCGAAAGGCAGGCGGAGAGCAAGGAAAGCATCAGCAAGACCCTGGACACCGAGACCAATGGGTCTGTGACGGAAGTTGCTGCGGCGTGCCTCCTCGACGGGGTAGTGGTTGACCTCGATGATCTTGTTGAGGTTACGTGTGCAGACCTGAACGACATCGTGAAGCTTCTGGAAGTCGAACTCGCCGCGCTTGAAGTCAACGAAGGAGGGGAGAGCAACAGAGGCCAGGTTGCAGACAGCGACCTCATCGGGAGCAGTGTACTCGATGATTTCAGTGCACAGGTTGGAGCTGCGGATGGTACCAAGGTTCTTCTGGTTGCTCTTCCTGTTGGCAGCATCCTTGTAGAGCATGAAGGGGTTACCGGTCTCGGTCTGAGCCTCGAGAATGGCGTACCAGAGCTTCTGAGCACGGACAGTCTCACGACCCTTGCCCGCTTTCTCGTACTTCTCGTACAGGGCGACGAACTCGTCACCGTAGACGTCAGCGAGGCCAGGGCACTCGTTGGGGCACATGAGTGTCCACTCGCCGTTCTGCTGGACACGCTCCATGAAGAGATCGGGGATCCACAGAGCGTAGAAGAGATCGCGGGCGCGAACCTCCTCCTTGCCGTGGTTCTTCCTGAGGTCGAGGAAGCCGAAGACGTCAGCGTGCCATGGCTCGAGGTAGATGGCGAAGGCACCGGGGCGCTTGTTGCCACCCTGGTCGACGTAGCGGGCAGTGTTGTTGTAGACACGGAGCATGGGGATGAGACCGTTCGATGTTCCGTTGGTTCCTCCGATGTAGGAGCCAGTGGCACGAATGCGGTGGACGTTGAGGCCAATTCCGCCAGCAGTCTTGGAGATCAACGCGCAGGTCTTGAGTGTGTCGTAGATGCCCTCGATGCTGTCCTCCTTCATGTCGATGAGGAAGCAGGACGACATCTGCGGCGAGGGTGTGCCGGCGTTGAAGAGCGTCGGCGAGGCGTGTGTGAAGTACTTCTGCGACATGTAGTCGTATGTCTCGATGGCCTTCTCGATGTCCTCCATGTGGATGCCGACGGCAACACGCATGAGCATGTGCTGCGGGCGCTCGGCGACCTTGCCGTTGATGCGGAGCAGGTATGAGCGCTCGAGCGTCTTGAAGCCGAAGAACTGGTAGTTGAAGTCGCGGTCGTAGACGATGGCGCTGTTGAGCTCATCGGCATGGTCCTGGATGATCTTGTAGACGCGGTCCGAGATCATGGGCTGGTGCTTGCCGTTCTTGGGGTTGACGTATTCGTACAGGTCCTGGACGACGGCGGAGAACTGCTTCTTCGTCTGCTTGTGCAGGTTGGAGACGGCGATACGCGCGGCGAGGATGGCGTAGTCCGGATGTGTGGTGGTCATGTACGCTGCTGTCTCGGCGGCCTGTGTCTGTTAGTCTTGGGGCGGACGAGACGCGTTCACGATGACGTACCAAGTCGTCGAGCTGGACTGTGGTGACGCCCTGGTACACGCCCGAGATGACCTTCATTGTGATGGCGGCAGGGTCGACGTGGTCCGGGTCGAGCCCGTAACACAGCCTCGACACGCGGGCTGTGATCTTGTCGAACTGCACGCGTTCTTTGCGTCCATCTGGGCACGGCGGTCAGCGACGGTCACGGCGTGGTATGGCGTGCAGGGGTGCCGGAAACCACTTTACGCGGGAGCACCGTCTCGTACGTACCTCGCTTGAAGACAAACATGGTGAAGACGCGGAAGTATTATGGGGTATAAGGGTATGGAGGGGGAGGGAGTGGTGTGAGGAGAGAACAGTGCAGTGGGGTCGGAGGAGGTTTTAAGTGTTTGGCACGGCAACGCGTCTGAGCACGTTCACGCGTCGCGCCTGCAGATTTGTAACCCGGCCGCGGGCTTAGCGCGTTGCATCGAGTAAAGTGGTTGCATGCGCGCATCGCTGATCGGATTGATAAGATTAGATGGCTGGCGTCGGCGAAAATTGGCCCAACCGCCGAAGAACTTTTGGGACGCAGCATCGACCGCGCGAGTCGCCCGGGGGAGAGCATCGCGAGCCGCACCCGTCGTCCTTCTCTTCCGCCTCGTCTTCGTCCTCGCCCTCTTACAGCGCCAATTCCCTCCCACAATGGCGGGCGGACACATGAAGTACCGCGCCCTCAGCCGGTCGTCGGCGCATCGCCAGGCGCTCCTCCGCAACCTCGTCACATCGCTGTTCAAGCACGAGTCGATAGCGACCACATGGCACAAGGCCAAGGAGGCCCAGCGTCTGGCGGAGAAGCTGGTCACGCTCGGCAAGAAGAACACCGAGGCATCGCGGCGGCGGGCGCACCAGATCTTCTATGTACGACCCCCCGGCTGCCACCCTCTTCCGCCGACCGCAGACTGACGATGCAGGAACCGAACGACATGGTCCCCAAGCTGTTCGGCCCCATTCGAGAGCGCTACGCCACCCGCCCCGGCGGCTACACGCGCGTCCTGCGCATCGAGCCCCTCAAGGAAGACCAGGCCGAGTCGGCCATCCTCGAGCTCGTCGACGGGCCCAAGGACATGCGCTTCGCCATGACCGCAAAGACGCTGGCGCGCCTGCCGCCCAACAAGAAGTTCAACGACATGACGGCCAAGAACGTCAAGCGCGTCACACAGTTCCGCGAGGACGGCATGAGCCAGCTGCAGGACATGGTCCAGACAATGCGCATCGAGCAGGAGAACGGCATCGACGACCGCGTCCTGCCCGCGCCCAGGAAGGTCTACCCCGAGGAGGCCATCAGGCGCGACATGCGCTACCCAGAGGAGGTCCCCATGTGGAAGCTCCCCAACCCGCTGCCGCCCAAGCCGGCAAGCAAGGAGGTCAAGGTTGTCGAGCCAGAGGACGATTTCGTCGTCGCGGAGCGCAACCTCGGGAAAGAGGTCAACGCATAGAGAGCCTGCTATATCTGTACTATACCAATGTCCACATACCCGCGCAGCACCGACAGCCGTGCGCGCGTCTTCAACCTGCCGCCTTCACCCAGTCTGCCTTTACTTGAGTTCACTTACATCTACGCTTACTTTCGCCACGTCCAGATCTCTATTGAGGTATAAAAGCATCAACTTTGCTGCCCAGCCGCCTGTCCTTGCCAACCACCAACTCAAATCCACAATGGCATCCAGCAACGCCCTCGCGAGGCTGCCGCCGCGCATATCGTAAGTCATTCACACCCCAGCGGCCGTCAGATATCTGCTATCACGTTTCGCTGATCACACAAAGTGCCTATGGTGCTAAGTTCGCAACGATTGTGGCGACAGGCAGTGATGGAGATCGTTCGTTCATCGTTCACGAGGAGCTCTTGAAGTACCACTCGTCTTTCTTTCGCGCTGCACTCGACGGAAACTTCAAGGAAGCCGAGACCAGGGAACTGTGCGTCGAAGCCCCCCCTCACACGGTCGAGTTCTTCGTTCATTGGCTGTATTATCAACGACTTCCGATAGAACAAGACCACCCCGATCTTTTCAAGCTTTGGCAGCACCTGCGCGGGGAAACCACCAATGTGCTCGATTACAACCTCCTACGGTTCCATGTCTTCTGCGACAAGTACGATGTGCCCGCACTGAAGCGGCTGACGCTGGATCTCTACATGAAGCGTACAGTCGACGGGGAAGATCTTCCCGACAGATTCCGCGTACGAATGGCTTTCGACGAACTGCCACACAATGCTCCCTGGTGTCGCTTCTTGGTCGACATTTACTGTGAGAGGGCCAAGCCTGAGTCTTGGGAGCTGATCAGCGCAGAGCCCGAGTGGGAGCCACCTGCGATCTTCTACAAGCTGGCGTTGAAGCGCTACTCGGGGTTTTCATTTCCAGAGCGAACCGCATGGAACGCTTGCAACTACCACGACCACAAGGACGAGGAGGAGAGGAATGCATGCGCGGCGAAAAGCACGGTCTGATCAAGCCATTTGGATGATATGGTCCAACATTTCACAAGACAATTGGAGAGTCAAGGAAGAATTTATGGTTAGCAGACAATTGGAAGCAACACACTACGCGGAAGCAACACATCATTCAGCCATACATTATACATCCTGCGATGCATATTGATCCTCTGCCTTCACCGTTGTGCGTGCGTGCGTGGTTTCGCAGGAGCCGTCCTATGGTCATGACTACCAATGTGCCTCTACGCAGGCGACTTCGTATAACGTAAGTCAATACCGCAACGCAGGTTCGTGACAACGGAAAGCTCAGGACTTGCAGAGAACCGGATACGTCCATGGCAACGATCTTCGTCACAGCAGATTCCTCCGAACCTACATGTCGTTATCTCGCGCACGAGAACCTTGTGGTTCACTACTCGCCATTCTTCAAAGCGGCATTGCAAGGCAACTTCGCGGAAGCCGAAAGCAAGACCGTAACACTGACAGACGTGGACCCAACTGATGTCGAGGACTTCATCTCGTGGATCTACCATCAGCGGTTTCCGGAGAGAGAGACTGACGGCTTGGAGACTGTGAACCAGTGGAGCGGGACTGATGGCCAGAGCACGAACCAAACAACCCGGATGATCTCTCTCTACATCTTCTGCGACAAATACGATATGCCAGATTTGAAGAGAATTCTCATCGACGAGCTCTTCAATTACATGAAGCACAGACACACGCTCTTGCCTCGTGTGGGTTCTACTAGGGATGCCTTCGAAAGATTGCCTCACAACGATCCGCTGTGTCACTTCCTGGTGGATGTGCACTCTAAGTTTGCGTATTCAACTGTCTGGACGGAATCTGAGGCCACTGCCTAGCCCTGGACATTTGTGTCGCGCGTGCTAGCGAGGTAAGCGAAGTTTGTTCTTGGCGAATTGTCCAAAGATAATTATCTCGAGCACTATGATTACCATGAACATCAGGATAATCAGGAGCGGGAAGCTTGCAGGAGAAAATGAGATGGCAGAGAAGCTCGTGCTCATGCGCAAAACTGAAGACAAACAGATACCAGAGTTGACATGTACATCTTATCCTCGATCAATCTCACGGCACTGGAGCAGATTGCATGTGATACACATATGTTGTTTTAAAATTTGCGCACCTGTACGCGTCCTGACGCTGTTGACAACTTGCCAGCTGGATCTCTGCTTCTGACGCATTAGGTGGACTGTCAATGCTATGACGCTTCTAACGACTTTTGGCAGGACAGAGATACCGACAACTACTCTGCAGCTTTCCTCTTGAACTTCATTTGTTTTTCGGGAGCACAAGAATGTGGCGTCGTGAAGCGTGTAGACCGCTGGGACAGACGGGAATTGGGACAGCGAGGAGAGGGACGACAAGGCGCGCATAGTCTGAGCAAGGCCGCACTCAGTGACACATGAACGTGTGTAAGGCTGGTGTCGTGGTTGAAGATGCTGTCTGTTCCAATTGGACAAGCTAGGGTCGATTCAGTCAGTGAGAGCGTCAAGACGCGATACGTTGACTTGGAACTCGCGAGCTCGTTCGAAGCTCTGTTGGTGACAACACTACTATGTCAAGATTGCATGTTAGCGGTCGCAATCAGTCGGGTCTCTTTGAATGCATGCGATATAGCAAGATCGTTTTCAGAAAAGCCCGGACATAGACGACCTTCCATCGTCTTCCTACTAAGCAAAGTGAGGAGTGTCCTGCGATGCGCTCTTCCAAGCTCGCACGCGTCAGAGGGCCTGTTGCGAGCGCAGGTTACCTACGCATTGATTACGCTCACTAGTCTTTGTCTTTATGCCTGCTCTTTAGGTAACGATGTGCCAAGATGCATCAGCGATGCTGTCACCCGAGCAAGGGCCAGGACCGGCGCAGATACGGCTTGCACAATGTGTATTGGAGAAGCGCCGGCTGAAGGAATAAGAGCTTCAAGTGTAGTCTAGAATTCGCGCGTTCTCAGTGTAGGCGCCAGAGTTGTCCTCCTTAGTACTTGATCGATGTTGGAGAGGTGAGGAGGGTGAGGAGGGTGAGGACAGTCGAGTGCGAGAACAACCACCGGCTGCTGAACCGAGGCCGCCGAGCCGCCAATCATTCGTGGCTTCTGTTCTCGTTTGCACCGTCGCTGCACCACTGCATCCACCTTCCCGACTGCGAAATATGGCTGGGATATCGATCTTCACGACAACGTATCACTAGCCACGACTCAGCCTGGCCGATGCCTCTGCCAAAGTCCTTACGCCGTCCCGTGCGCCGCACTTCATCATCGTCATCTACGGGCGTACAGCGAAGGAAATGTCGCACGTGCAATAACCTCGACCCGAGAGGCCATGCAAGCTCCGTGCAAGACGCCGAAGCTCTTAAGGAACCTCGAGCGACATTGGATCTGGTCATTGACGCGCTAGCCCTGTCCAATGTCAAGCCTGTAACCAACGGTGGATGCCGGTTTTGCACCGTGCTTGTTCAAGCGCTCGACGCGCTCTTTGCTGAGTGGCGGGGAGCACGATGTAGAGTCAATGTGAACATCAGGGAGAGGGGAACTATCAAGGTGAGCCTCGATGGAGCGCAATGGGCGAACCAGATGATCGAGATATATGCCGGATCAGGTAGGCAGCGCGTACATATCCTCTCCATTCCTGAGCCTATCCGATCATCGTTCTTGTCGTCGCGTTCCATAGATGTCGAAGTCGGCACGATGTACACAGCGACATGGCGACATGGCGGCATCAAGACGTCTAACATTCACTAGCTTCACGCGCGCCATGGCCCACACTCGGAGCAGCGCATCACATTCCAGTCAATGCCGGTTCTGACGAATCCTTCAACTTCATCCGACGAAGCATACAAGGATGTCTTGCGAATCCAAAGCACACAGCTTGTAAGGTGACCTGCGAGCCATCTGTATCAGCTCCCAAGCGCCTCATTGATGTCGGCCGGTCGACGAAGCCAATTCGCCTTGTAGAGACGCAAGGAAGAGCGTTTCAGTACATCGCTCTCTCGCATTGCTGGGGCTCAGCAACACCCTTAATGGCCACGAAGGCCTCATGGGCCAAGCTGACCGTAAACATCCCATTGGGTGATCTCCCGTCTTTGTTTCAGGACGCAATCATCATCACACGACAGCTCGGCCTACGGTATTTGTGGATCGATTCATTATGCATCATACAGGACTCTCTGCGAGACTGGGAGACAGAGGCTGCTAAGATGGCCAGCATCTATCAGAATAGCTACGTCACTATATCGGCCACCAATGCCAGCGACAGCAGTGCAAGGTGCCTGACAGACAGGCGAAAAGCGGTCAAGATACCGTACGAGAACACGACGAAGAAAGAGTTTGCGCTGCGAGCAAGGGTGTATTCAGACCATCATCCAGATGCCAACGGCAACCCGGCAAAGCCTACAGGCCCGCTGACGTTGCGGGCCTGGGCCCTGCAAGAACACGTCCTGAGTAGCAGGATATTACATTTCACAGCTACAGAGCTTGTCTTCGAGTGTAGGACTTCTTACCGCTGCGAGTGCATGCCAGAACGAAAGACACGAGCTACCACTCCGGCTCTAATCCCCAGAGCAGTTGCAAGTCGAAAGGCAGATACTATCTGGGCGGCATGGCATCGCATAGTGGAGCAGTACTCAACAAGAGGACTGACTATGCCAGGGGACAAACTCCCCGCCATTTCTGGAATTGCGAGCAAAATCAGAAAGGCAACTCATTCCGAGTACATTGCCGGACTTTGGAAGAGCAATCTTGCATTCGATTTGCTATGGCAAAGGGCAGTCCCAACACCAACAGATGGAGACTCCCATTCTCTCGAAACGTGGCGTACGCCCACTTTCTCCTGGAGTTCGCTGAACGCGCCTGTCACTTATTACACGCCAGATGATGACGAACGGCAAACGTCCCGCTCGAGCGTAAACCTTGTCTCATCCACAGTGATCCCCACTGGTTTCAATGCCTTAGGTGCAGTATCCGACGCCTCTCTCACTCTTCGCGGACCCACAGCAACGGCAACCCTCTCGGGAAAATATATCTGCGGCAGCTGGAACTATACACTCATCATAGAAGGCACGAATGCGATTGAGATTGCGCATGACTGTTGTCTCGTCAAGTCCCGGTGGGGTACTTCCGATGCTGATGAAGAACAGTGGACCATTCGACGTGCACAGCCCAAAGATATCTTGGCTGAGTTCGAAGCACCTGTTCTCTGCTTGAGCGTAGCGCGCTACAATGACTTCATGTCTGGCATTGTGTTGGGGCGGTCAGAGCGGAAGCCTGGGAGCTGGGAGCGTCTTGGCGCATTCGCAGCAGGAACAGAGAGCTTGCGGCACGCAAAGGAGGAAGATTTGATGCTCGTATGAGCACGCTGTGCATCTCATGAAGATGCACTGTCGATTGGGTCTGGAAGCGCCCGAGCTCGGGGGTGATTCCCCACTAGCGCCGTTTCTTCGAAACAAACCAGGGGCACTGAACATCCCTAATTTTCGCTTGACTGCCCCAGGCTGACTTTCCGTCCTTTCCACCATTCAGCGACGCTGTTCGGACTCGTATTGTGGATCAGATATTCCCCGCAGCTAAATGCATCAAGATGTTTCCGAGTTTGCACTCGTCACCTCCGCTGGCCAGTCATGGGCGTGAGTCCGGGCGTAAATAGGATGTTTCATGGGCCGCAGATGTATATACTCAGAGCAACTCCACGCTTGGGATGATCTTCATCGCTTCACGATCTTTGGAAGATTTGTTTGTGTCACTCTTTTCTGACTTTGATCGCTGGTCGTTCGTTACTGTCATTCTTTTGTCGTTCCAATCATGCACTCCACACTCGTTCTTTCCCTCCTTGCGACCGCCGTCTCGGCTCAGCTTTCCACAATTGAGAAGCACGTCGGCAGCCTTGCGCTCTCGTCTTCATTCGGACCTGTCAAGGAGTCCTACTGGACCGGATATCCTCACCACCGCCGCACCCCTTTCGCCGTTTCCCCTGACGGCAAGTCAGCATATCTCGCGTACCTCGACGCCAGCGAGACTGGTGTTCACGTCCAGCAGGTCAACCCTTCTACCTTCGCCGCTGTTGGCGATGCCATCACTGTGTCTGGTGGTAAGGAAGCCGGTGGCCTTGTTGCTCACGACGATGGATTCGCTCTTTTGACCAACGAGGCCATGCCGTCCGGTACTTCCAACGCACCCCCTGACAATACCCCTGTCGCTGTCCTCTACCGCTATACGTCCGGCAAGGAGACCTTCAAGACTTGGCTCGGTGGCCCAAGCAACGCCGGAGACATGGGCATGCTCGCCTCTCCTGACATGAACGGTGACCTTGCCTATTCCGAGGCCAGTGGCATGTACGGCGCGTACTTTGTTGTCACCGCTTACTCCGGCTCCGCTCAGGGTCATTTTGGCGACGCTATCCAGTACGTCAACGACAATGGAACACTTGAGCAGATCCAGGGCGCTAGCTCTAGCTGGGGCTGCTCTCACAATACCGGTATTGCTTTTGAGGCCTCCGACTCCGTTCCTTTCGCTTCCATCTGCTCTGAGGACCAAGGTGCCATCTGGCTTAACACTGGTGCTACGGGTATGGACAAGAGCGGCGTTAAGATCTCCAACGAGAACGTCACCAACGGTGCTGGCAACGAGGCTATGGGTGGAATGTCGGGTTCTTACAGCGGTCTTGCTCGCTTCCAAGATAGCGATTCCTACATCTTCTCCTGGGTTTCTCGTGGTGCCAAGGACCTGACCACTAACGACTGGATGGGTGCTGGCTACACTCACTCTGTCAATCGCACTGTCAACCGTAACGTCGCCATTGCTACCATGAGCGACAAGAAGACCCTCACTGGCAAGCAGGCCACTTCTGAGCTTGTCGCTGATGGCGACTCCCAGGTCAACTGGATCACCACTGGCTCTGCTGACTGTTCCAACGCTCACGTTGCTACTTTCGATAAGAGCAGCGCTCTCGTTACTTGGGAGGAGATTGCCGAGCCGACCTGCGACTTCATTGCCATGGGCTGCAAGGGTGCCTACACTGGTTCTTACTTCCAGCTTGTTACCGATGGCAAGAAGGTTGGCGAGCCCGTCAAGGCTACCGATGTTTATGTTGCTGGTGACATGGTCACCATGGCTGATGGCCGCATCTGCTGGCCTTACGTGGACATGAAGTGGACTCTCGATGGCCCTGTTCAGAACGCTGCCAGCGTCAAGGAGATCTCCTTCGCCTGCATGAGCAACGGCGGAAACTCCTCCACTCCCTCCACTTCCGCCTCTGCCGCTCCTGTTTCCTCTGCTGCTGCTATCAAGACCTCTGCCGCCGCCGCTAACCCATCTTCCGTCGCCGAGAAGGTCGAGAGCGCCGATTATGGCAGCCAACCCGAGACTTCTGCTGCTCCTCAGATCCCTACCGACTCGACTCTGCCGACTTTCGAGTTTGTCACATCCGGCGCTACGATCACTCCCCCTTCCACTAGCATCCCGGCGACTGCCCTTCCCTCGATCAAGTACACTACGGAGCTGTCCGTATCCATTCCTACTGAAGTTAGCTCGCAGGTCGCGCCCACCAACCCCGTGGAATATTCTTCGGCCGTCTCTGCTTCCATCCCTACCGAGGTCCCCTCTCAGATTGCTCCCACAAACCCTATAGAGTACACATCCGAGGTTTCTGCGTCTATTCCTACCGAGGTACCCACTCAGGTCCCTGGTATCAGCATCGGCATTCCTGGCATCAGCATTGGCCTCAGCATCGGTATCGATCAGCCCAACCCCTCCGCCACGTTTGACCTCCCTGCGTCTGAGTCCTTCAACCCCACCGACGCTCCTGCTTTCACTGAGAGCACTGATATTCCCAACCCCACGATCGGCCCTGCATCTTCTACCACTCCCTGCTCTTCTGAAATCACCGCCACTCCGGTTCCCGAGTCTCCCGTCGAGACTCCCGAGGCTTCTGAGGTTCCAGCAACTTCAACTCCATGCACTGAGGAGGGTGAGGCTCCCGTCTCTACCCCTGCTGCCATCGAGACACCGACACCCACCCCTGAGGTTCCTTCTGGTGTTGAGGAGACCCCTTGCTCTGAGGAGGCTGCCGCCGCAGCTACTAGCGCGGAGGCTGAGGTTCCTACCTTCACTCCTCTTCCCACAGAAGCCCCTGTCCCCTACCCCACCGGCACAGGCAGCCCTTCGCGCAACTCTGGTCGCCCCTTCCCCACGGGAAACTGGCGCCACGGCGGCCGTCCCGGCTTCGGCGGGGGTCGTCCTCACCCTTCTGGCTGGAAGCCGTGGCACGGCCGCCCCAGGCCCACTGGCAGCTCTGGTCCTCGCCCTTCTGTTGGCACGCAGCCGGAAAAGTACGATTTCGGTCTCGGCAAGCCGTCTAGCACACCTTGCACACTTGAGACTCGTGTAAGGCCCACTGCCACTGGCGCTACTTACTAGGCGGTCACTACTTTAACGAACAATGGGGGGAGAAGAACAGAAAGATGCGGGCTGGGCCTGTGACGACGTGTTGCAGCCCCAATTTCTTTGTATCGCCGGATAGCTTCTTGTAAATATCTTCCAAAGACGATCTGTGGCTGCATGACGCTAGTCAGCTTTCGAAGTACGTGTGCCTATTTGTCTGCTCCCATCGATGCCTGTGATGCGTCCACGCCCGTCTTCCACGAGGAGATGAGATCTACTTAGTTCCTAGCCTTATGATCCATTCACGAGCGATGCCAAACCAGCTCAAAGCAACGCTCATCTGGCTCCAACTGCGTACCCGTCCACAGAGCTAACATTGACATGCCCGAACAAAGTAGTAGCTGCCAGGAGAAGCATGGAGTCAATGCTCAAAACTTTGGAGGAGTAGCACTGTCGGCAAACTCTTCCACCATACGAATCGTCTGCTTGAGAATCTCTTTCAGCTCTGCAGTTTCCTGATCTTGCTTCTTGATAGCAGTGGTCGTCTTGGTAATAGGCACCTCTCGATTAGTGATGAGGGTCTTATGAGGCTCGATACGCTTCTGGTGCTTTTCGATAATATCAGTCCGATATGTGTCCATCATCTTATTAATCACGATGATGGCCTCTCTAGCCTTGGCTCGCTTTTCGAGCCTTGCATGTTCCGGCTTCTGCTTCTTGATGAGAGCGGCATAGTGCGCGTAGACTGTTCGATTTGGACTCTCTTCATTGATCTTCACAAGCTGTTGCATCTCGATGAGGTTGTTGCGCACCTCGGCCTTGTCGGCTCACAGCTCAGTGTGCAAGAATATTTCCCCAATATTCTTGTGGTACTAGATATTCGCCATCAGCTGCGCGTTTGCAGCGGCGATGGCCTTCAACAGCTCGGTTTCTCCCAGGGCGCAGTGAACACTGTTAATGAGCTTGGCCTTGGCGACTTTGCGGCGAAACTCTGTAATATCGTTCTCGATAGCTCTGTAGTCGACTTCATCTAGGGCAGGTTCATGGAAGGCATGCCTGAATCCTCCGTAGTTGGCGGCCTAGCAGTTGAAGAGGATGTGAAAGCGCTGTTGATCGGAATCATTTTCGGTGAATTTGGTTGCTGAAGGATGAGAAATAGTTGGGGTTGGATTGGAGATGATTACGCTGGGGAGAGAGAGCTGTGATCATGCGAGAAGAGCATCGTCAAGGTTGGCGGAGTGTAAAGCACTGTGAGCTTGGAGCTGTGTCTTTCACTCTCTCTATTACCCCCTTCAATCCCCCGTCTCTGCTGAAGGCAAACGCGTCCGAGACTCAGCGTTGTGACAACTGATATAGAACGAACTGTTTTCAGAAGACATTCGATCTACCATGTTTCAAATATGAGTATGTATGGCCGTCGCGCATAGCGCGAGACAAGAAGGCGCGAGCGCCATCGCAAGGCAATATTGGATCGAGGCAGAAGCGAACCGGAAGAATACACAAGCGATCAGCCATCACTTTCACGTAATTACCTGCAACGCTCACCAGGAAGGCCAGAGCTACAGATCCTGCTCGTATCTACACCTTGTGATGGTGACAGGCAAAAGGAGCGGGCTGGACAGTATTGCAAATCATCGCCCAGATTCGTACAATGCGACAAGGAGCGTACAATTTGGCATAAGCTATATGATATAGTGACATTAATTGCAGTGGATTGCTGGCCTGCGATTCGTCCATACAGGAAACTGTCAGCCAACGGCACGTAAGCACTGCTGACTGCAAACTTCCATGCTGCGGGGTGGAAGCAGAACATGGAGTATAATTATACGCAACATCTTGTCATGCTATCTCAGTACACATTGTCAGGAACTACAATTATGCGACTTTACGCACCAGTTGCTGTTGCCGGGCTGAATGCCCTGCCTTTAACCATCGGCTCGCCGGGCTCACCTCATGGACAATACAACTTGGATCCCAGCCACTACGGTTCAGACTGTATTGTCGATGTCGATGTTGCTGTCATTGGCGGCGGCAGCGTTGGAACGTATGCGGCCGTTCAGCTTAAGGATCAGGGCAAGAAGGTCCTTGTCATCGAGAAGAAGGGTCGACTGGGAGGTCACACTGAGACATACACCGACCCACAGTCCGGCTATCCTATCGACATGGGCGTGAGGCTCTACTATGACGACCGGACTGTGCATGATTGGTACGCTCGCTTCAACCTCTCGACTATCACTATTAATGTCGGCGTGACCGGCGGAGCCGCACCGCAGTATGTCGATTTCCGAACTGGCAAAGTCTTGCAAGGCGTACCCGCTGGTAACGACACGGCCCTAGCTGCGGCTCTGCAGCGCTACTCTGCGGTGCTTGCGAAGTACCCGCAGTTGGAGAGTGGATACTTCCTACCAGATCCGGTCCCTGAGGATCTCCTGATGCCCTTTGGCCAATTTGTCGAGAAGTATGATATTGGAGCCGCTGTTCAATTCTTCTTCAACGTTGCAGGAGCCTTTGGTGACACTCTTGAGTTGCCGACATTACAGCAATTCCGTGCACAGTCGCTCGGACTTCTCGCGACAGCCAGTAATTTCCAGGCTAGTTTAGTCATGAACAACAGCCTCCTTTTTGGCAAAGCTACCGCCGAATTGCTTGCGTCCAAATCATTATTCCTATCTTCGAAAGTGTTGCACACAGAGCGCGTGAGCAAGTCCGGCTCAGTCAAAATCCTTGCGGATACGCCAGAAGGACGCTAGCTCGTCGTCTCCAAGAAGCTTCTCATAACCATCCCTCCCACTCCTGCCGCTCTCGCAAATTTCGATATCAGCCAGGTGGAAGTGGATATTTTAGCCAGCTGCAGGGCTTTGGGTACTATGCTTCGGTTATCCGCAACGCCGGTCCCGTCAACGTTACACTGCAGAATCTCGCCGTCGATCAGCCCTACGCCTTACCTCCAATGCCGGGCTTCTACAATTGCAACCCAACTGGAGTCAATCCATCCCTCAGCCTTTGCTTCTATGGCACGAAGCTAGGCCAGATACTCAGTGACGATGAGGCTAAAGCTGCCATTGTTGCAAGCCTGAAACAGTACCAGACTGTCAACGGCTTGAAGACAACTGATCCTGACTTTGTGGCTTTCAGCAACCACAGTCCGTATTGGCTGATGGCAGGCTCTGAAGCGATGAAGGCAGGATTTTACGAGAAGATGTATGCGCTGCAGGGGAAGCGGAATACGTTCTGGACCGGTGCAACTTGGAGGGCGCAGGATAGCTCGGCGAGCTGGAAGTTCACGAAGAAAATCGTCTTGCCAGCACTTGTGGCAAGCTTGTAAGACAGCAACTGAGGTTTCAACCGACCCTCGATTGGCGGGACGGTCGCTCTGTGCCGCTGTCAAATACTGGAGGCAGTTCAAGATCTTGAGAGCCCAAACATGAGCTTGGCTTCTTGTTAGCGCAGAAGTATAATTAAAAGAAAAGGCCTTCCAGACAGAATGATAAAAATTAGATGTCTTGTGGCGAAGTGTCCAATTGCTAGGAGGAAGGGGCTCAACGAGCGCTGTGAATACGCTTTGAGACGACAAAAACATACAACAGCGGGTATTCGCTAGTGGTCACCCACCTAACTACTAATCCGCCGGTACGTTGCTTAAATAGGGCTGAGCGAACGGGAAGCCTTGTTTTCAACGTCCTATGGTCGTATGTGTAAGTACTCAATAAGTTCTCAAATATATTCTTGATTCTCAATGTGAGTGCTCTCAGAACTAGTGTCGATATTCTTCCTCAGGCTGACGATATTCGACCTCCTACAATCTCGGATCATTCATGTGCAGAAACCTAGATGAGGTCTTGTTTGACAGATTTTGCCTCGTGGCGCCAAGCTAGAGGCGTTGTTTCGGTCGTTTTGAGATTGGCAGGCTAAACAGTCCGCGGAGAGGAGACTATCGTCGACCCTGCAGGGCCTGCATTCATGTGGTGCTCTGAACTACAATGCGACCGAACTGAGTCGGTATTGACATATGGGAGACAATAAGTGACAGGATTGCCAGAGCACAGGTGCAACAGGCGCTGTCGTGAAGGCGCTTTCTTTGACGGTCGAGGAAGGTGTCAGCTTGACGTCAGGGCGGTTTTCATCAGGCCCACCAGTCTAGACCACAGCAGCCTGCAATTTCGGAATCTAGACCCATTCAAAAGAACATCGCATTATTCTGCGACCACATTTCACCCATCCTGAAGGCATGGCGTATCTGATGACGGTGCATTTCGCCGAGGGACCTGCTCATAGACTGGTCGTGCAGCTGGACGAGTGATCTGCGCAGAGTAGGAACCATCCCATGATGGACATCGAACTGCCCTTGCGCCCGCAGCTGCCACACGATTCAAGTTCGAACGATTCAGGGTATCTGCGTAGTCTGGGCTTGCTGGACCTGCTGGAGAACGACCCCCGACCAACTTACCTTTTGGACACCACCAGCACAAGTAATTCGGTTCTTGGGCTTCACTTGGTCTTCTCCAATTCTGCGTTGGAAGAGAGAGGAACACTGCGGGGTATCATAAGCGGAAATCAGAGCAACTATGAGACTTTCGAAGAAGACGCCACGTCCGTATCGACATTCCGGAATTGGTCACTACAAAAGCCCTCGATCCCAGATGAACCTTTGCCTTTCTGCAGCTACAACTGGACGAGATGCCTGATCGCTCAGCGTTGGACAGTTGTGAGTGGACAGGCTATAAAAGCAGATGGGGGCCTGAAAGTACATGAAAGATTTCTTTCGAGAAAAATTTCCAGATCAAACTTCGCGACCTTCGATTGGACAGATGAACCTCCTCCATCGAAACTTTCGCCACACGTCACCTGGGCACGAAGCATCGACTGGGCGAACACACCTTTGGGTCCTATGCGAGATTGGTCTCCGCAGCTTCGCAGCAATGCCAGTCTCATCATGATGGATCCACGCCCGGCCGTTGGATTCTACGGCCCTGAGCTCATCATGATCTACAACGAGCCTTATATTGAGCTTCTTGGTGATCTGCATCCATGCATGGGTCTCAGTGCTCGAGATGCTCTGGCGCAAGTCTGGAACGAGTATTTCGAGCCCATTATCGAGCGAAATCTTGCCGGCGAGACCGTCGATAACTCTCATACGGAGCTTCCCTTGGTGCGCAATGGCTACCTGGAAGAGACTTACTTCTCCACTCGCTTCATACCAATCTTCGATTCTCAAGGTGCCACGATTGGCCACTACGAACCAGTCGTCGAAACAGTAAGTGCCCCGGCATCCCTTCCTGGTCCTCATTGCAGCTGCAAATGCTCCGAATGAAATGAAGGGTCAAGCACATCCATTCTTTGAGACTGCTTTGTGATCATTCATGTCGATGTGGACGGGCGATATCAAATGTAGCTAATGCATGTTAGACTAAAGAGGTTCTTCTGGAGAGACGTTTGGGTACTCTCATGGAGCTCAGCCAGGAATTGCCTAGAGCGCGCGACTCCCATGCTTACTGGGACCACGCTGTCCAAGTTTTCTCTCGTAACAGTAAAGATGTCCCGTCTGCGCTATTCTATTCCACAGACGCCGACATCAGCAGCCAAGACTCAACTGGCACAGGTGGCACTATTGATAGTCAATACCAGTGCAAACTTCGACGATCTATTGGCTCGACTGATCATCCGTTTGCAAGTATAGACAGACTTGATTTCAGAGACTCCCACGGCATCATTAAGATCTTCAAGAAGGCTATTGTTGCTGATCTTCCCCTCACCGTTAATCTTCTCGAGGATCCTGAAGCACAGGACTTAGCCAAAGCACTTCAGCCGCAAGGATTCTATGATGAGTGCAGAATCGCGGTCATATGTCCACTGCATCCGCCGTCTTCAAAGGAAACTATACTTGGCTTCATGGTCTTTGGTTTGAGTGAGCTTGATCTTATACACTGCGGGTCGATGATGCTGACGTGACTGTAGGTCCTCGACGTCCTTACGATAAGGCTTATTCACATTTCGTCTACGAAGCGGCCCGCCTAGCCTCTGCGTCACTGACATCACTCATACTGCACGAAAAGGACATCGGTCGCCGAGAGAAAGCCATCGACACTGCCGAGCTCATCAAAACCGAGCTCAGACAACAACTCGCAGAGTCTCAGTTGGAAGCGGACCGCGGTCATACGAAATTCCAACGGTTTGCTGAGAGAAGCAATATTGGCATCTTTATCCTTAATATGGACGGCGTCTACTCCTACCGTAATGAAGCTTGGTATAGTATTCTCTGCTCGCATGCAGAAAAGATAGACATTGATCTAGAGCAAGCATGGAGTGCCCTGGTCGACGACGAATATATCGACCAAGGACAAGCCATGTTTGAAGCACTTGCAGCTACGAAAGAGCCACAGTAAGATGCACAAATTCTCCAGACAACACACAGTCTAATTCCTCACAGATCTTTCGAACTACGATTGAAGAACACCTGGCGTGTATCGAGCAACAGTATCAACGACTCGTTGCCCGAGATACAGCCCAAATGGGTACTGTGTTCGATCTTCCCCGAGTTGTCAGAGGAAGGTGAGATACTGGAGATCATCGGCTGCATCACAGAGATCTCCCAACAGAAGTGGGGAGAGCAATTACAAGCCATTCAAGCCACGCAAGCAAAAGAGTCTAAGAAGCAGCTAGAGAGCTTTATTGATACAACCTCTCACGAGATGCGCAACCCGCTGTCTGCAATTGTGCAGTGTGCGGATAGCATCATATCCTCGCACAAGGTTTTGAAAGAGTTTGACTGCTGCGATAAGAACTATCAAAAGATCTTGCTGACTACGCTTGATTCTGCCGAGACCATTGTGCAGTGCTCCAAGCACATGAAGACCATAGTTGACGGTAAGTAGCCTGCAAATTAATTTGAAGACTTACTTCTAATATACACAGACGTCTTGACTATCTCCAAACTAGACTCGGGCCTCTTCGCCATGACACCAATCGACGTCGAACTGAAGTCAACCGCCCGCGACGCAGTCAAAATGTTCGAAGGCGAAGCCAAAGCAGCAGGCGTCCACCTCCAGTTCCACATTGATGGCTCCTGCAACCAATACGGCATCGACAGCGTCTCGCTCGACCCAACCCGCGTCTTGCAGATTCTCATCAACCTCCTCACCAACGCCATCAAGTTCACCCGTCTGGAGGCCAAAAGAGAGATAGTGGTGGTCTTGAGTGTGTCACTCGAGCGACCAACACACAACGCCGACGGCCGTGTGGCCTACATCCCACGGTCTGAGGGTCATGAAGCAAAAACCCTTCTCGCAGACTGGGAGCTCAGCGAAAATCTTTTCGTCCGCTTCTCGGTCCAGGACACCGGCACCGGCATGACAGAGGCACAGCACCATCTACTATTCACGCGCTTCTCCCAAGCCTCGCCGCGGACACACATCGACTATGGTGGCTCCGGCCTGGGGCTCTTCATCTCGCGCCGCCTGACAGAAATGCACGGCGGTGCCATTGGCTTCACCTCGAAGAAGGGCGTTGGCAGTACGTTCAGTTTCTACGTCCGATCGCGTCGAAGCGACCCAGCGACACTTCGACGCGAGAGCGTGGACTCGAATATGGCGATCGTCGACCGAGGGCTGCAAGCTCATAAGACACTGGTGCGGAGTAAGAGTTACAATGAAGTCCCGCCGCATCCGAGCCGGAGGAGCAGCCAGCATCGGGATGTACCGGATAGCGATCTGCACATTTTGATTGTGGAGGATAATCTTGTGAATCAGCGGGTGCTGGCCAAGCAGCTCAGGAATGAGGGTATGAATGTTGCAGTCGCCAATCATGGAGGCGAGGCTTTAGAGTACCTGCGGTCGACGAGGTATTGTAAGGCCAATGGGATAGGGAAAGAGTTGACACTGATCTTGATGGACTGGGAGATGCCAGTTATGAATGGGCTACAGTGCGTCGAGAACATCAGGAAGATGCAGGGTGAGGGAGAAATCAATGGGCATGTGCCTGTCATTGCGGTGACGGCAAATGTCAGGTCTGAGCAGGTCGAGATGGCGCTGCAGGCTGGCATGGATGATGTTATTTCGAAGCCGTTCAGGATACCGGAGCTCAAGACCTGCATACAGAAAACGCTGCGCAATGTGGCACCGGCTGAGACAAGATGACGTCTGCTGCCGAAGGACAGTCCGATAGACACAGAATGTATCATGCAGATATAACTTGGATATCAACCTCTGATACCCAGCCCCCAGCGAAGACCGCATTTAGTTTTAATCCTCGAAAAACAGATCGCCCGCAGCAGCAGGCTTGAGTATATGGAGCCAGGAAAACTCCAGCTAATTTTTCGGTCACGCGAGCCGGTCGCGGATAAGCTCCATGAAACTCCGTTCCAGGTACTCGACATTGTGTCATTTCCAAGACGCAGGAATGAAACGCATGAGATTCAGCAGTCTGGTATATCTTATCTCGAGACGATTGCCTCTCAGCCACCGTGGCCTACCGAATGCCAGCCTGATTGAACGCAAAATCTCCAACTAGCAGTAAACAGACAAAAAAAAAGGTGAAGTAAGACGCCGAAGCTATGCAAACCTCCATCCCAACCGTCTAATGATATTCGCCCTTTTGCAACAACCCAAAACGCCATGCTATGCAAATTTTTGGTCCTTCCTGATCCGTCCTGACACTGCTCTCCTTTACTGCAACGCAGAACTGGGTCGATCAAACCGCGTAACGATGTCGCGTATACTCGAACTCGTCAAGCCCCTCCTCCTCCTGACCAAGCTCCCATACTCACTCTTCCGCTCACTCTCACCACCCGGCCCAGCAGACTCCTACTCCGCCGTGCTCCCCCTCCTAGCCCCATTGACACCGCTCTGCATCTCGCCTCCACTCGTATCGCGTCTGCGTCTCAGAATCTGCAATCGCGGCAGCGGCGGCGTGCCCACCGGGATACTATTCTGGCTGCCAGGCGTATCATTCTCAAGATTGAAGTTGCTCTGTCGTCGCTTGTTGATTGCGTCGCCCAGCCGTCCGGCGGCGTGCTGTGCGCGCGCTTTAGGGAGGCGGGAGCGCTCGGGAGCGCCGGAGCGGGAGTTTGCTTGCAGGTGTAGCAAGGAAGATGTTGCGTCGCGGGATGCGGGGCGTGCGGTTGAGGGACGAGGGGTGGTTGTGGGTGAGGCGAGGGCGGCGAAAGAAGTGCTTGAGCGTGAGAGGACGGGGGTTTTGGAGGCTCGGCTGGCTGATTGGGGAGTCGCGTTGGGGTCTTCGACGAGATCCCACATGGAGCTGGAAGACTGGGTGCGGGTGATGTGGCGATCGCGGCCGCTACCTGGTGTGGACATCGGCGGGACAAGGAAATTGCCGCCCTTGAGGCTCGTTGGTGTCGGTGGTGTGAGGCCGAGTCCTGTGCTAGCCAATGTAGATCCACTGCTTGAGCCAGAGCCGTCGCGACGCCCAGATGATGATGCAGGTCGACGCAGGTTCATACCTATATTAGAAGCCCGACTAAGGCTACGCTTCCCACTGGACGTAGTGTTAAGCCCGCTGAGCTCAACTTCATCACAAGCTTGGACGAGTTCCTCGGCCATCTGCCGCACCAGCACAGCAGGATCCTGCTCCATGAGCCAGGTGATGCGCTCATAACAGCCGAAGGCACGAATAAGCCAGCATCCCTCCTCTTTTGCATCGCAGATTGTTCGCAAGATACGAAGCAGGTTCAGTCGTGTGACAGCATCCTTATGATTGAGCTTCTGCTCGGTGCGTGAGAAGATCTCAGGGACAGCGAGCGATGCAGCGATTGGTGGAGAGAGACGGACAAGCTTCTGAAGCGGCTCGAGCATGTTCTCGAATGTCGACCGCGATGGTCCGGATGATGTATAAGCGGTGATGATCGCTGACGTGAAGTTCGACTGGGCCGAGAGCAGGTATTGCTCAACTCGTGCGGTCTCCTCTTGAAGCCTAAAGACTTGTTAGCCACGTTCTAAAATCAATCCCACGGGAAGCACATACCAGACAAAGATAGCATCCAAAGCCGTCACCGCCCAATTGACATCGCCAAGCAGCGACACGTAGAACGCAAGACCCTTCGCATCCCAAAGCATTTTCCGAGAGACCTTGCCAGAGTTGACCATTTCGAGCAAAACGGGCAAGGCAAACTCCTTCAATGGACCGCCATCGTTGACAACATCCTTTAGAAGAGGGATGATATCAGACAACGCTGCCTCTTCCTGCCTGCTCTTGTTGTGGCGGCAGAGGTTATACATCGTGTTCAGGATCTGATTTGAGATTTCGCGCTGGAATGGCGGCATTCGATTTGAGTCGTTGCCAGTCCTGCTGCTCGTCTTCGAACCAGACTGGCGCGTGGCCTTCAGCAGCTCGATAAGAATGTCGATTGCGTTGGAGTTCTGCAATGCTTCGTGGGTTGAGGAAAGCGAGCTGAGGTTCTTGATGAACTTCAGCATCGTGATCTGGTGAGGCGGCGCCATCTTGCGCAAATCCTTAAGCACACCTGTGATTGTTAGCTGAAATGTGCAAACTGTTGATGCGCCATGCTTACGCTTCAAAATCATCCGGTCGGCTACTAGGTCCTTGACATGGCTCTCCGCTTGACTAAAGATGAGGAAGATGTGCACGATCCTGCCGACGATGAGTCTAGCAACCTCGCCGTCTTCTTCGACCATCCTGTTGAGCACCAACGACAGCGGGTACAATACGCTGCTCCTGCTGAAAATTCTGCAAAAGTCGTTCTTCGGCGTGGGACCCTGCAGCTCGAAGACACCGTACACTCCGTTGACGCCAATTAGGACAAGATCGCGCTCTGCGTCGATGTCCTCTTCGAGAAACTCCACAAGCACGTTTATGCCACCGCAGCCAATGAACATCTGCATGGTAAGCGTGCTGGTCTGGTACATCTGGCGTACGAACGCTGCAGCTTCCTTGCGGATATCACTCGGGTATCTCTTGTACGCAAACTGACAAATTGTGGGTATGCCCCCCAAGAATGACAGACTTTCTTGAGCCTCTGCATCCTCCAAGATGATCAAATTGATGATCTTGAGCAGCGGTAGTACGAGATCATGGGGCGGCACGTTGCTCAGGATTTCCAACACGGGCAGCATGCCATGGCTTCTGAGAATAATAGAGCGCTTATCTGGTGCCTCGTATAGGACCTGGAGAAGCTGGTCTGCAATATCGAGAAGAACGTCGTCGGGCTGACTAAGCTTCAAGCAACTGACCAGATGCTCTGTCAATTTTGTCAATCGGTCGTCACGATCTCGAGCGACGTTATTCTCGAGGTTGATGGTATCCAAACCATCTTCGAGGTTCGCAAAGGGATCCATGTCGTCCTCATCGGCGATCATGAAGGAGCCTGACATCTTCGTTGTGATCATAGCAAGACTGCTATGCTCACTTCCACTGTCGATCTCAGCGGTTGTGGTCAGCGCAGATTGGGGGCCACCCTTGATGTCGCCGACGATCTCAGAGAAGTCATCACCCTCGTCTTCGGCATACTTCTGGATCTCAATTTCAGACTGAATGCGCTGTAGCTTGTGATTCGAGATTGAGCTTCCTGACCGCTGCCTTATGGTGCCGTTACCCTTAGGGTCCCTTTGCTTCGGTGCAGATCTGAGATCACTAGGGTGGAATAATCGTGGCGAAAAGGAATCTGCAGGTGAGCTGGACGATGCAGTGGCAAACTGTGATTGTTGGGGCACAACGACAAAGGGCTGCGAGTGCTGCAACGCCTGAACGCGCTTCTCGAAAGCATCTTCATCTGCAGGCATGAGATCTGAGTAGTCTTCCTCCTCTGAGCTCTCGCGGAAGACTTGACTATTCCGATTGGGCGCGATTGGCCTAGGTTTGGGTGTCTGAGACGCCTGAGGTACACCGCGCAGGAAGGCGGTCTTAGGTCCTGCGTCGTAGCTGCGGCGTTCTTCGTGCTGTGACGCGTTTGACGACGATCTGGAGTTCGACGTGGATGTTGAGGCAGACGTGGAAGATCTTGTCTTAGGAGTGGCAGGCGGTCTGGCCCTGGCCTGTGGTCGTGGGCTGAAGGGGCTAGCAGCACCCTGGAGGTGCTGCAGGTTCAATGGGCTCCTCATTGTGGCTTCACCATCACCACCATCGGGGCCGTCAACCACGGCTTCAAAGCTGGCAAAGGCCTTCAACTTGTCCCCAGAGAACAGCCCTCCGAAGTTGTCTTGCGGTTTGCGGTGCGACGGCATCTTCAAGGCGCGCGGTGAGATACTTTCGGCAAAGTCGTTGTCCCAGTTGTCATCTTGATCCAGCTCCGGTGAGCGGAAAGCCTCAGCGGTGGGCCTCGACTTGGAGACATTTAGTTGATCGACGTTCGCTGGTGGTCTGCGAGCCGCTAATGCAGCGCCGTTTGCATGTGCGGGAGACGGAAAGTGCTGTGAAGGTTTTTGCACGCCAGACGCAAGCCGCGAGCTTTTGCGCAGCGAGTTTGGCGATTTGAGAGCCTCGTTCCATTCCTGCACAGACTTGACAGCTTCTTGGTATTCGGTGGGCTTCGCGGGTACGGCGGCGACGGTCTTCTTGACGCTCATGATCCATGGGTGCTTGAGTAGGCGCTTCGCAGAGATGCGCAGCGTGGGGTTCTTCTGGAAACACTCCATGAGAAATTCGCGAAGCAGCTGGTTCTATTAGCACTGCATAAACCTTTGGTGAGATGTGATACTTACAGGTGAAGCACTCCCAGGAATTGGTGGGTGCTCATCATTGACAATTCTGAACAAGGCCTGCATTGGCTGCAACTTGTGGTATGGCGGCTTGCCTTCAATCAACTCAATGACAGTGCAGCCCACGCTCCAGATGTCTGAAGCTGTGGTAGCACCGGACAGCTCGATGACCTCGGGCGCCATCCAGTACGGCGTGCCCACCACGCTCGACTGGTCCAAGCCAGACTGTTTGGTAGCCACACCGAAGTCTGCCAGCTTCACCAGCCCCTCCTTTGTGGTCAGGATGTTGGCGCCCTTGATGTCTCTGTGGATTACACCCTGCTCGTGGAGGTAGAGCAGCCCATGCAGGACCTGAGACATGTACAGGGCTACAAGATTTTCCGGAAACTTTCCGAAGTTCTTGCAGATGCTGTGCAACGAGCCGTTCTCGCAGTACTCCAAGATGATATACAGACTGTCCGAGCTGCGCACAAAGCCCTGGTACTTCACGATGTTGGAGTGGTTGAGGTTCTTCAGCAGGTCGATTTCCATCTCCATGTTCTTGAGGTCGGCGGCGCCCAGGTTCTCCAGGCGCACCTGCTTGATGGCGACCGTCTCACCAGTGCCCCAGTTGAGGGCGCGGTACACGCTGCCAAAGGCGCCCTTGCCCAGGCAGTCACCCAGCTGGTAGTCCTTGAGACCAACGACATCTTGGGCGGCCCGCTGCGCTGCTCCATCTCTGCTGGGCCGCTGTTCGCGCTGCTCACGGTCGGCGTTGCGGTCACGCGTCTGCGGGCCATGGTTGGAGGACGTCGAGGCCTTCTTCTCGTGGCGCGGCGTGCCTGGATGGGCGCTGGGAGGTTGCGAGGAGCGCGAGCTGGACGGCCCATGCTGCGGCTTCGAGGGGTTGTGAGACACCATGGCAGGCGCGCGCTCGCTTGTCGCGTTCGCGTATCGCTTTCGTCTGGCCCGCGGCCAGCTGCCGGCAAAGTGGCTCGAGGGCGGCTTGCTGCCTTATTCGCGCGGCTGTCTGCGTCTGCTCGCGGCGGCGGTCGAAGGCGGTGAGTGCGTTCGTTGCGGGGGTGGGTCGCAGGCTTGGGCGCGCATTCCTTCTCGTACAAATTGCTGTGGTAGAGGATGCAGTCGAATCCTGCGCTGTTGTTGTCAGCGCCGGCGCGCTGGCTGGCGGGGTCTGTGGCAGACGCCCGGTGCGTTATATGGCAGATTAAGCTGCTCGCGTGTTTGGGGATCCCAGCTGCGAACGGGGACGGGCGCTGTGATGTAATTGCGCCTAACGTAGCCTGCTACTGCGAAGAGAAGTGCGAGACGGAGAGCTCTGCGCGCGACGCCTGAGCCTGCGGCGTGCACTCGAGCATGCGGGGTATGGCGTCGAAGTGGGTGTGGGAGAGAGTCAGTCGAGGTGAGACAGCTGCATGCTTGATGTTCGAAACCAGCTAGGCGTCGCTGGAGTGGTAGTGACTCGAAGCGCACCACTCCAGCATCACACCAAGCATCTACGATCGATTGGCAAGCTACGAATTTCACGACAGCGCGACACATCTGAGTGAAATACACGCCATGAATCAGCTACCTGCATAGGCAGGCGGTCCGAGCCTTACACGAACGCACGTGGGAACAGTCTTTGTCGTCCCCCTTGTCTACTAGATAAGACGCAGATCAACGGCAGATCAATGTCTGGCCTCAAAGCACATAGTGCCAAGCGCAACTCAGGACTGCATCCCAGTGGCCATCTTGACGTTCAAATCTGCGGGTTGTTTCGAGCCCTAGCAACATAATTTTGTGTTTGCAGGGCCAGGGTCTCAGGGTCAACCGTCAGCTCATCCTCGGTTGCAGCACTAGGGACCCTCAAGCTTAGTCAAGCTTCTACAAACGCTGCTTGTTAGTGGGGAATCTCACGACTTGCATCTGCAGGGCAGATATGACAGACATATGACGGGCGCCGGTAGGCGAACTCTGGTACCGAGCGGGTCGAGGTAAGGCTGCATAAAGATTGGTTCATCAGGGTATCATTGCTTCATTGCGCTTCATCGACATGTTTCGGCCATATATCTTTTCGCCATGCGCCACGCCTATGCATACTCTCCATTCGTCAACCAAGCGTCCCCGTCTATCGTCCTGCGACAACGTTGAGGACACCACCGTCGACAGCGATGATCTCGCCGTTGACATACGTGTTCTTCGTAAGGAAGAGCACGGCTTGTGCCATCTCCTCATCTTGGCCAGCACGACCCTGAGGAACGTGGCCCTTATCCTGGATCTTCTCATCCGGCACGTGGCTCTTCTGGTTCTCGTCGCTCTCCTTGGCTGTCATCTCCGAGGGGAAGTATCCAGGAGCGATCGAGTTGACCCTGACCTTGATCTTCTGGAACTCTGCAGACATGAGCTTGGTCAAGTGGACGGTACCACCCTTCGCGGCGTTGTAGCTGAAGTGGCCTTGGGCGTGGCGCATGATACCAGACATTGAGCTAATGACGATGACTGACGCTGACAAGTGGCCGTGGGTTTCGGTGCCTGCCTGAAGAAGAGGCAGCAGAACGACAGTGGTGAAGTAAACGGAGCTGACGTCGGTGTTATATGTGTTGGCCCAGTCCTCGAAGGTCTCGTTGTCCCAAAGCTTTTGCTTCATCTCGGTAGCCTTCTCCGCGTCAGGCTCAGCCTTTCCACTGCTAATACCTGCTGCAGCGACAAGAAGGTTAATGTGCTTCTCCTTCTTCGACAGCTCTTCGTACATTCTCTCAAGGTCCTCCTTCTTGGTGACATCATATGGGCTGAGTGCGATGATCGAACCTCCTTCCTTGGGGTCGTGGCTCTTCACTGCCGTCTCAAGGACCTCCTGGCGACGACTTGTGATGTACACCCTTGCGCCTGCATCTTCGTTAGCGGGAGTCAACCGTGAGGCGTGTGAAAGATCTACCATTGGCGGCCAATGCCTGTGCGGCCATCAGACCGATGCCTGAGCCACCACCAGTGACCACGCAGACATAGTCCTTAACTGAGAACAGCTTTGAAGCTTGGAGGTTGTGTGTGCTTGCCATAGCGTTGACGGCGAAAAGAAGTTTAAGTTGTTCTTAGCTTATTCAGTTCATGGGAAAATCGATCTTTACTGAGAAGACTCTTTATACGCGCTGATTGCGTAGAGGGGAAATGTTTTGGTTATGACGTACCGACGATGCGTGCGCTACAGGTGTCAGCCGCCGGCCGTAGTTCGCGCCTTCCGCCATCCGGTTAGAGGCAAACCGCCCCGTTGCGGCCTAGCACGTGTATCCACTTGGAATCATCTCAGCCGCAACGCGTCTCCACGACTTCGACATCTCGTGCGGGCGTTGGACATCGAAAGGGCGGCCGCTTCAGGCATTGTATAATATTGCGCATTTCACTTCCTTCTTGACCTTCGTTTCGCACCTGCCTTTGCCTTGGATACCTCCTGCAGCGGCTTTCACCAGTCGCCCTTTCGAAATTTTGAAACTTTTCAGGGCTCACAGCACGTGCCTTCTGGCTTTCACTTCGCAGCCTGGAGGTGACCAGCCTTGCGAAATCATCTTCTCTCGTATCTTCTCTGTACATTTATCTTCTGTCAACTTTCCATCATTTAACCTAATATGGATCCGGCAACACTGCCATCAACCGACTTGGTCGTCGCACAGCCTCTGCGTCCGGTTGGCGACCCAGATCAAACATGGCCTGAACCTGTCGACACACCCGGCATCCTTCCGCGCCATCTTATTCGGTCAGCATCCTCACATCTTCCTTTTCTGGAGATCGTACACCGGTTACTGTACCGTATACGACCAGACTCCCACAGCGACCTGGACAAGGTCTTGGCGGCCATAGCGCTTTACAGCGCTGCGATACCCGCCTACAGATACTTGAAAGACTTCGTCAAGTGGGCCTTCACCGTTCAAGTGACCATCCCGGACAATGACCCTGCAGCGAAGGACGTCCTGGCTTGGATGAGCGTCGAGGTCATCCAGAATCGTCTCAGCAGGAGCGCCATGATCGTCACCGACAACGGCTCGCAGCAGGATACAATGAACCGGTACAACCACCACCTCATGATGGTTCCTGGCGGCCCACGTTACAAAAAGTCGAGACGCAGAGGATCAGTCGACAACGAAGTGTCATGCTCACCTCCCATTGGATCGCGAATCTTTTGGGTCGGTTTCCGTCCGTTTCTTTTTGACCGTGTGGGATATTCGTCAAATCAGATGCATCCGAGCTTCAATAACAATGGTCTTGACGCAAGCGGAAGAATGAGCAACGCCCTTACCATCACCACGCTCGGTTGGAGTCTAGGACCTCTCAAGGACTTTGTAAGACACTGCCATCAGTGGAAAAAGGCCAACATGACTGGCACAACGACAGTATACTTTGCTGGAGGTGGCACTTACGACGCTTACGGTGGTGGGGCATGGCAGTCCATCATCAAGCCAGTGAGGAAGCTCGACACCATCGATATGGACGAAAGCACCAAGTTCGATCTTGTGCGCGATGCCGAGTACTACTACAGCGATCAATCTAAGCAATTCTTTGCCGACTGTGGCATTCCATATCGCCGCGGTTACCTCTTCCATGGCCCGCCTGGCACAGGAAAGACGTCCTTCAGCGCCGCGCTTGCGGGTCACTTGGGCTGCGACATCTACCACATCAACCTGGCATCTGGAGACATCACCGATGGTAAACTGCATAATTTATTCCTTGGCCTTCCGCAGAAGTGCGTCGTTGTCATTGAAGATATCGACTCAGCCGGTATCGGTCGCGAGGTCACGACGGATTTGAAGCAGGCGGCGGCAGATGTCGATATGCAAGAACAAATGATGCCTCCTCAATTCAGGATGAGGGGAATGCAGATGCGTTCACCGGCTGGTCCTGAGAAGGGACGCAGCCTCATCACGCTCAGCGGTCTTCTCAACGCCATCGATGGAAACGCCTCGCAGGAAGGCCGTCTCCTCATCCTTACATCGAACAAGCCCGACGCTTTGGACGATGCTCTCACGCGCCCAGGCCGAATCGACAAAAAGGTCTACTTCGGCAACATGAGCAAGTCAGCGGGCAAGAGCATCTTCATGCGCCTCATTGGCCGCTCAGCGCTCGCTCACGACGCTATCTTCTCGATGCCATACATCGACCAGTGCGCGGCAGAATTTGCGGAGAAGGTGCCCGCACACACTTTCACGCCTGCGCAGGTCCAAAACTTCCTACAAGGATGTCGCGGCGACCCTAACAAGGCACTCGCTGAAATCGACAACTGGGTTGCTGAGAACCGCCCCACGGCGACTGGCATGTCATCGAGCCCGGTATCAAATGCTACAATGGTAGAGGCGGAGGAAGGCGAGCATGAGGCGCTGTGAGGAAGGCGAGGAAAGAACCAAGCGCGCGGCGTTCGGGAGCTACACAGGACATCGGAGACTTTCAGCATGTAAGACCTGTGTGCACCATGGGTATCTGGGTTTGTTAGTATATGGCTGCGAATTATCGCATGCACAGCTGGCGCATGGAGGTCGACTACTAGAGCAGCGTTCTAATGTACAACACATACATCACCACAATCTTCACCCCGTGTCTACATATCGTGACACGTTTCTCTAGCCATTCTACAGTCTACATCCTTCTCATGCATACCATGCACCTCGTCTCCTATCTCGGACAGATCAGCGAAGCTTGCTGGCATGATCGGCCGAACGCCATCCAACGGTCGCACCCTAGTCGGCCGATTTCCCGGCAGCGATCAACACCGTTCTTCAAACTGCCAAAATGAGGAATCTATGAAGTCGTAGTGCATGCGGTGGTACGATTGTCGGCAAAGAGAAAGGGCAACTTGCGCGATTCGTCCAGGCGCTGCAGAACTCTCGGCAGCGACCTCCGTGAGAGATTCGGGGGCCAATCATAGCCTTCTCATGCAGTGCTGGCGGTTTGAGACCGCTAAAGCGAGATCTTTTTCGGACAGAGGAGTTGCGGGTAGAGATTGCAATGTGATGAATAGTAATCAGCTTATCTCAACATACTAGCTTGGGCAAGAATGTGCCGTCGTCGATGGCAGTGGTCCGATTCGGTGAAACGGGCCGAACAAAGGCGTTGGGCGTTCACCGATGAGGTTGTACAGCGTTAGAAAGACTTACTTAGAGATGTGTTTAACCATACAAGAAGGTCCCTTGAGGAGAGATGTAAGAGGCCAGACTTTTAAGGTGATGAGCACTTTTGATGATGCAGTGAAGCTGTGAGCGAATTGGCTGGGATGTGATGTGTTAATTCGCTTCCTGAATGTTGAGCTGGGACGAAATTCCTGGCTGCGGGAATTAGAACCAGGAACTGGGGGTTTGCAGTGGGAGTACATCTGTCGCAACATGACAAGATGATAAAGTATGAGAAGGTGTTTCTATATGCTGGGCCACGTGGGATTGCGCAGAGTCGTGAGCACGTACTTGCAATATCCGGCAAAAACCTCAACCAACACAAACACACCTGGGCATCTCCACCCACCGCGACCAAGGATATTGCAAGAATGAAAACCATGCTCTAATTTCTGAACTTGCTGAGAATCAACTGACCTGAATCATCCTGGCCTGCCGAGTGAAGTCGTTCAAACGGATTGGTTGCTGGGGTTTTTCGAGCT
The DNA here is from genome assembly GCA_001599375.1 of Phoma herbarum. Lineage (NCBI taxonomy): Eukaryota > Fungi > Ascomycota > Dothideomycetes > Pleosporales > Didymellaceae > Phoma > Phoma herbarum. The sequence goes on along the minus strand of BCGR01000009.1, from coordinate 1,006,929 downwards.
ACAATCGATGTGGATCGCGACAGCAAGAAGCCTTAACGAGCTTATTTTGTTGGCTGCCCAGAGCTCGCCGTCAGTCTGAGCAATTTCTCACTTGGTTAATAAGCCAATGTGCAGGCCTCACATCCGAACAGCATTCGGTCCTTCTCCCCCACTTCCTCAACCATCAGCTTCCCACTCACAATTCAGAGCTTTAATCCCAAGCAACATCCATGTACCTCAAGACTTTTACTGTCGTCTTATTCTTTTTTTTTAACGGTGGACGCTCATGCTCTCTAACTAGGTTGAGGTTGTAACTGTAGAGAAACAAGCTAATGGAAGCGCCATCTGAGTCAGAGAGACATACCGGCGGCCGCGATGGGAGACTGACGTTCTTTCTCAATCAGGGTCCCGAACACACTTTCCCAACGTCAGCAGTACCTTGTGGCTACTGCGACAGGATCGTCTGTTCTTCACAAGCTTCGAAGGAGCGCATGGAATGCTATTAACTCATTGCGGTCGCAGAGTCACTGCTAATTCCCAGCTGTCCGACCTCAAAATGGCCTATTGAGTTTTTATTTATGCGGGACTTCCAGGTGAATCCGGCAGTAAGCCACTGGGTGCCGGTCCGACATGGTCTCATACCCACGTCCTCAAGTGCTACGCTCGTGAGTGCTCGCCTACATGTGCACGTTTATCATATTAGTTGATAATCGATCTGTGTAGCCTTGAGGTGTATCGTCAAAGGAATGTATTATCCATTATAGAGTAGTTCCATCTAATTCATAAGGAAGGTCATACCACTTGCTGTGGTGTCCAAAGAAGATACAAAGAAGACCAGTACAATCCACTCGAACTATTTTGCAAGTTCAATCCATACCTCAGCGAGGTCTACCAAGGCTCACTTGCACAGGATGCTTCATTGAAGTCGATGATGACAAGGCCTAAAGCATAAAAAACTTGCGCACTCAGCACGAGCGAACGTACAGACCAATGGGACTAGGATTGTAGTCTTGGAAGTAGTCGAGGGAATAATCACCCTCGCTGCAAATTTCATAGCTGACAGTTTGGCCAGCAGCACAGGCACCAGAGGTGATGGCATACGAGTTACCGGGGGCAATGCTCATGGAGGCGAGGTCAGACTCCTTGCCGGGCTGGTTGGCGTAGGTGGTCTGCTGGTTGGCGGGACTCTTGAGCTTGGAGAAGTCGACCTTGCCGGAACCAGAGACGGTGAAGGAAGATGTCTCAAGGTCCTTCTGCTGAGGGAACAGGAAGACGACGGAGCAGGTCTTGCCAAAATAAGAAGAGGGGATGTCAAAGTTGAAGATCGAGCAGGTGTGACTGCTGATCTTGCCGTTGTACTGGGTACCGTAAGCCTTGGAAGGCTGCTGCGAGTCGACAGGGACGATGAGGTGAGGGTACTGATAGTCACCGTTCAGGTCAGTCGGGCACATGTTGCCAGACTGAGCAGGAGCGGAAGGAGCGGGGACGGGAGCGCTCTGGGCAGGAACTGAGGGCTTAGGTGCAGGAGCGCTCTGGACAGGTGGGGATGGCTTGGGCGCAGATATGCTCTGAGCAGGATAGCTTTGAGCGGGCTGCGATGGCTTAGGAACGGGCTGGCTCATAGCTGGCTGGCTCATAGCAGGTGCGGAAGGCTTTGGGGCTGGGGCACTGGAAGCAGGAGCGGAGGGCTTGGGTGCAGGCATGCTCTGTGCAGGGTAGCTCTGTGCTGGCTGGGACGGCATAGTAGCTGCCGAGCTCTTAGCGGGCATCGAAGCGGCAGGTGCGCTGGGCTGTCCAGAGCCCGCTCCGCAAGATCCAGCTGAGGTCAAGGTAATCTCAACACATTTGTCCTGGCCAGCGACAGGTGTAGTGTAAACGTTGTACTCGGTGTCGGTAGCAGGGCAAGCGTAAAACTTGGAGCTGCCGTTGTAGGTGACAGAGCCACTAGAGCCGATAGCAAAGCCGGTAGTCGGGCTAGCACCAACATCGCATTGGAACTGCGTTGTGGGAGGAGTGAGGATGCAACCACGGCCGTTCGAATCGGTGAAGCCACCATTGCCAAGGCAGTAGCAACCTTCTGGGTGTCCGCCTCCTACACGGTTCTGACCGTCACCAAGCTGGCCAAGAACGCCAGACTGACCACCAGAAGCCTTCAGCTGAACACACTGAGAGGCCTCACGGGCAACCAGAGCGTTGGCACCAAGGCCGAAAACGACTTGAGCGAAAGCATACTTCATCTTGGAACGAATAGAAAACGATGGAACAGTCGAATGTTAAAAGTTGAATATGATGATGTCCGGGAAAGACGAGCAGTCTGGGACGTCTTATACTCATGAGAACGTCGTATACTCTCCGATCGATGACATAGAATCTAACTCGACGACCCACTGCGACGGTCCACAATACGGCCACTTCTTTGGTATTGAACCATCGCATGTCTGTCATCCGAGTTATCGAAAATGATGATATCAAGCAGCGCAAGCTCACAACTTGACAATCGACCGAAGCTCAGACGTGGGATCAAGCTCCGCCGCGCTTCGTATTGGCAGGTGGGTCCTTCTGAATGGAGGTAAATGTCGCAGACACGTAACAGCATGCGCAGGCATTGGCTCTCCCAATGAGTCTTCCCCAGAATTCTGTACGCCAAACCCGTTAGTTAGCGGATCGCCGGCTTACTTTGAAATTGACGTAGGCAGATGGACAGGAACATTACTACAAGCGCGACTCTGTTGCAGTGGCCGGTCAATCGGGCTGCCAAACTCGTGGAGACGTGGCTGTCGTTATGCGTACATCTTGAGGCTGTGCTTCCCTGAGCCAAAATGCAAATCGCGGTAGCCCCCGCACAGTACCTTGTGAGTTCATGGTTGCGTGTACTTCCTTCTGGAACACACGGTATATACTCAATGTGAGCGATCGAATAGCGAACAGGATTGGTCCAGCACGCGTGGCAAAAGTGGACGAGGCGGGATGTTCTCGATTTAGAATTCTTAAGGTCCGAATGCTCCGAAGTACGTATGAGTGATGAGCGGATAAGCTTTTCCATGATGCGCTAAAGTCTGTCACCCCAGGATCTGGTCGATCAGAATAAAGTGTGGAGTAAATTTGGAAAATGATGCAAATCACGTGATAGTTGGTCGAGTCGTCGTATCAGAAGATCGGGACCAGGCGGGTGGGTTCCTGACTGATCTGGTTGAACGAACGAACGAGCGACAGCGGCGCGGAAATTGAAAAACTCGTTGAGGCATCCGAAGCCGATGTGCCGAGACTACTCATAGCGTTGTGGCGGAACAGCAAGTGGCTAAAGAGATTTTCGTTGTGGCTAGTAACAAATTCCCAGTTCACCGGTCGTCCGTCGTCGTGGATGAGAGGCCGAAATTTTCGCGAGATTGGAGGTTGTCGGTTGTAAGGAATACTTCGCCGTTGGTTTCCTACTGTCACTATGAGTTGGCTCCAAAACCAAACATGGAGGTCGCGATATCCTTACTCCAGATCATCCCCATCCTCATGTTTCCTCGTGTCGACACAAGCTTTCGAAATAGTGAAAGCCTGAGTGTGGCCCCTTCGGCCCCAATTGCTGTTGTGCCTGTCAAGAGTGCAGCTGTTAATCTGCGGTGAGATCAGCATTGGCTGACGTGAGCCGCTGTCACCCTCATCATGTAAAAGTACGTTCCTGCATCTTCTCGTATCCGTCTGTTGCATTTCTTGCGTGAGTACCTCATTGATATGCTTCCTGTGCACCTATGTCTGTGGATTGGTCGCCCCACGTAGCCAGCTGAATGGAGGGCGAACTGAAGGCCATCCTGTGCGCAAGCTCGAACTTGCTGAATTGCTCTTATTGTACGCTTGGAAGACCACGAGGCAAGAACTATGCCAAAGGTGCGTCGACGCGTGTTGTGAGCTGAGAGTCGAGGTCAACGTGGTGACGTCACTGCTACAAACCTGGGAAAGAGGCACCGAGGTACATGCGGCAGTTACCCGTAGCCCTTATCAACACCACCTATGCTCTTGAATCTTCATTCCAGGTTCCAGCGATGTCTGGGCTTCTTGGTGCTGTGAGCGCAGCTCACGAATCGCGACTGCCGGTGATTAAAGGAGACGGCATCTCAGCCCCAGTCAGCACTACAGCGAGACTTATACAGGCTTGCATGGCGCCAATCCTTACATGCTCACGCTTTACCCGTTTGCATGCCAAATCTAATATGCGGATGGATTACCTACGACCAATCTAGAATCGCACATGGGGCTTCAGCCTCACGAAACATCGATGGTGTTCTAATCGTTGGCCGATGAGGGGTGCTCGAGGCCATAAGGATGCCATATACCCTGCAGAACTGCCTCCGAGCTGAGATGTATCGGAGTACAAATACTGAGGATCCTTTCCTCAGCTGTAGTACGTTGTTCCATCGGATCGTGACCTTGTGACAGTCAACATGCGCGTCAAAGCTCTCTGCTCGATCTTCTCAGTCTTTCTATTGGGCCTTGCCAGCGCGGCAGAGGGGTATCCAGAGCTTCCAGAATCATGTCCACAGATCCTACCTGCGCCTGCTACTGCATCACTCCCCAACTTCTTCCTCCCTAAGAACATAAGAGACTCCCAACTCGATGATATAGAAATCATTCGTCAGACGCTGCATTTCTACGCCCTCATTCTCGACAGTAAGATCTTCCCTCTACTCGACCGCGTCTTTACACCTTCAGCCACTGCCAACTACTCCGGCCTCGCCGGCATCTTTAATGGTCTGCCAGCCATTGAGACGTTTCTGGCGGGCTCTCTCGCAGATTATCCAAAGACACAGCATCTGATCAGTAATCACATCATCGACGTGTGCGCCCCTAAGAACGCAATCAGCCAGACATATTTTCAAGCTACTCACTTCCCGAACGCGACCGCGGGTATCTTCACCGCATATGTAACACATCAGGATATATGGGAGAAGACTCAGGATGGCTGGAGGATTGTGTACAGCAACTTTGGCATTACGGTAAGCGCCCGCCTTCGCTCGTGAATATACGACTTCAGAGAAATGTGCTCACATGAATTCAGGGAAGAAGATAAGCGTATCTTGTCGTTGAGTGCTTAGATTTTGAGGATTCCGAACTATACGGTGGTCCTTTAGCCCAATCACGTCTCGAATGCTGTGTCTACGGGATCTGCACATCAAGCTTGTATGTCTTGCCAGCCTGCACGTTCTTGATAACGTCTCCATCGACCTTTTCTCCGTCTAGTTTTATGCTCATCAATTTTACTTCTCCACGGTTGATCTCAACCTCAAACTTTGCCCCTCTAAAATGCCTGGTCGCCTTGATGCCACCCCAGCCCCTCGGCAACTTGGGATCAATCTTCAACCCCTCCTTGATACCCCTCAATCCGCATAAGCCCTCAATGACGCAACGATATGCCCAGCTTACCGTGCCAGTATTGAAGAGTTGCGAACTGCGTCCAGCTGTGCGCTGCAGCTTTTCGATGCCCCAGCCACCACGGTAATAGTTCGGTATGAACACCGGCAACTGACCTCTGACTTGCAGGTCTTCATCACCTGGCCCAGGGATCATCGCGCGAATGCAGCAGTATGCACGATCTGCTTCATCGATGGTGTATAGTGCCCAGGCATAGAAAGATGCGGCGTGGTTGTACACACTACCATTCTCACCTTGTCCCGGGTATTTCTGTGTTACGCGACCGACATCCTCGCGCATTGCAGTGAAGGGTGGCGCGAACATCAAAACGCCGAACGGAGTTGAGAGTTGGTTGTCGATCTGTAGCAGGATTTTCTCGATTTTATCGGGCGAAGCTGCGCCTCCGAGGATGCTCCATGCCTGTGGGTTGAGCCAGATTCGACCTTCCTTGTCTTGCTTAGTGCCAAATGTGACACCATCATCAGTGATACCTCGGGAGAACCAGTCTCCATCCCATAGATGATCGTTGGCTGATGTGTTGACAGCCTTTGCACCTGCGCGATATTTGTCCGCAACGTCGACCTTGTTGACTTGTTCGCAGACATCGGCCCAGAGGTTCACGGCATACGCGGTTGCGACTGTCAGCCAGCCTGACACACCGACACCTTTGGGACCGACCATATTCATCGGGTCGCACCAATCGCCTTGGGCGATATAGCTCAAGCCACGAGCGTCTCTCGACTTAGAAGAGAGGAGCCAGTCCATTGCACGGCTGAAGCGTTCAAAAACTGTATACGTGTCACCGTGCATGCCTTTGATTTCCCTGTCGAGCAGCGCATAGTCTCCTGTCTCGCTCAGATAGATCTCAAGTGCGATGGGGAGCCACACGCAATGGTCAGTATGGGGGACCTGGTTGATGTACTTCAACTCAGCGCCCTCAATAAGCAAGATACCATCAGGCATTGCACCGTTCTTTTCTTGTTGTCCAATTGCAGTAAGAATTGCATCGCGACATGTGTCGGGTCTGACATAGGCCATGCCCATGTTATCTTGCAGGTAATTGCGCGTTTGGGGATCGGTTGTGAGTCGGTTCACGTCGCCGTGATAGTACACTTGGCGTGGCAGCCAATTATTGACAAAGTTGTCGAGGTCCTTGTCAGGTGTTTCGATCTGAATGCAACCACTTCCCGCTGTAATGTACGCTTCGTACTCCTTTCGTGCCTGTACAAAGCCATCTTCGCTTAAATACTTCTTGCGCATGGAAAGCACTTCTGCCACATCAAATGCTGGACCCAAGAGGAATCGATACTCTTCCGAGCCGTTCGCCTCAAGCTCGAGTCGGTACTGAACTGCAGCTGTAGGCGTCTCGTATCGCGCATCGCTGTTGCTCAGCTGCTCCGCTCTCAACGCGTCAGGATCATGCAGAGTGCCTTCGCCTTCGAAAGCCTCCTGTCTAGCTTCCCACGCAGTTGGCCTGCGCTCGCACAGAAGATACGTCCGGTCCTTCAAGTACTTGGTCTTTGGGTAGTCCTCCGCCTTTTGATAGGGCGTCTTACAACTTCCCACAATGCCGCACACCTTCTCATTCCACTCTGCCTCTTGATTCATCCAAGACATGTATCCGAAGGGAAAGTAAGGGTACACGCTGATTTTGCGCTTTCGAACTGCAAGATTGGTAACTTTGACAGTCCACAGCTCAGCAACATCCTCCCTTGGCAGTAGTAAGGTCATCTCGACCCTCACACCATCTTTCTCTGCCGCCCAGGAAATATCGCTCTTTCCAACGGAAAACACAAACCGATCTGGCTTAGCTCGTACAGGCTCATGTGGAGCCGACCAGATCTGTCCTGTCTCTTCGTCTTTGACATACACGAACCGGCCAGGGTGATGCGCGTAGTAGTTCTGCTCCGGCTGCATAAAGGTCTTGGCTTCTAGGTTTGGCGCGTGGACATACTTCGCGGGCTCAGGTTGCATAAATTGCGCAGTTGCGTAGCCGCGACAGGTGACTTGTATCATCATCTTCTGGTTCCAGAGAAAGCCGCCGGCTTTGGGCATTGCGGTTGGGTCCGTAAGTTCGTAACGGTCACCATTATGCGTTGAGCGAATCATGGCAACTGGCTCGTAGGTGTTTTGATCTTGAGACCGACTGCTTACCGTAGCAATTAGGAGTTCTCCGCCTTCTTTAAGAGCCGAAATAAGCTGCCGTCAGGATTCCGAGAAAAGAGGTCGTCGACCGAGAGTGTCCAGTGAGGAGCAGTCCTCGAACTCGGTAGCGGGACCGGGATTGTTATAAAGCTCGGGAAACAATAAGCCGCATCACGAGGAGTACAAGGAGGCACAAGCGAAACATCGGTGTGATAGTGTGGGGTTCAGCCTAAAGAGGTAATCCTGAGGCGGTTAAACGGTCCGTGACGCCTTTAGCCAAGCGCGATGCAGTTGTGGGGGTGAACCGGAATTATTCCTTCTTGGCATGTAAAATTGGAAACTTAACGTGAGTGTAGAAAGCTGATCTGAAAAGGCGAGAAGATGGTAAGCAGGCAATCGCAGTAGTGGAAAATAGTGCAATTGTAAATTAGATCAACTTCCGCCAAATGCCCACACATCGGTAATGAGCATGATATGCGACTAGTCAATGACCGACTCGGCCAATTTTTTGCCTACCGAACCGCCGATGACCTCGTTCTGCTGTTCAGTCTTAACTTTCTGCGGCCTTTTGCTGACCATGACACACTTCCCTGTTTCTGGAAAGGGGGTCATCGTGGCCCTCTGAGCGGGTGCATTGTCCCACCAAGACGTTGGTATCGACACACCTGACGACCAGTATCTTACCTTAGCGTCACCGTCTACACTGATGTAGCCACCTCCAATGCCAGTGAGTTTGATATCTCCATGGAAGCCGTTGTCTGTCCATGAGCTGTCTACACCTCTCGGGTGCATGAACAGTTCTTTCGTGTTACTTTGGGTGTCGTAGACCAAATTTGTTCCATCAGAGAAGTACAACTGTAAAAGGCGACCATTGTCCAGCCAGTTGATGTCTTGGATGCTTGCAATCGACCGCCAATTCTTGTTGTCTTCCATTTGGTAGTGTTGCGTGATTGTGCCTTGCTCACCATCAAATGGACGCCAGACATATGCATGATTTCCAGCACAGAGTGCAATTTGATTCCCGTCTGGATGCCATGCAACGTTGCGGCACCAGTCTCGAAACTTCTCCGGGAATATGGACCTGCTGCGCCCGTCAAGAATGTCATGCACTGCGATAGCCTGCCCGTTTGCTGTGCTCCAGACTATGTGTTTCGAATCAGGAGAGAAGGCACCTGTCCAGGCCTGTCCGCCTGCTGAGGTAGTCCATTCGAGCTCGCCTGTCTCGACGGAGTACATCCGTAGGGTTCCATCCCAAGCCGCCGAAGCTATGTGCTCGTTATTTGGACTGATAGCAGACCACATGATGGCATCGGTATGACCAGAGAGACGGTGGAGCTCTTCCCCGTTGATGACATCCATGACGACGACTTGTGGCAAATCCTCCGGAGGTCGCGTGCCAGACTGTGTCGAATGGTTTTTGGTGTGGTAGAGGAAGATGTTAGCGTTGCTGCTGAATGATGTCGAGTCGAACCCTCCGAATGCTGCATCATCGAAGGTTGTATTGTGTCGACGGCGGTGAGTTGTGGCTACAGCAGTCAATATCGATGTGAAGTCTTCATGTAACGACGACGACGTAACGAACTCCTCGGACCACTCGTGCCTCTTTGCAAGATCAGGAAAGATTGCATCAATCGCTTGCGTTGCGAATGCAGAGGCTTCGATGGGCTCTTCTTGATCCAGGAGGCGACCTTGTTCGTTCAGCTCCCAGAATAAAATCTGGTTATTGAGTCCGCTCCGGCTACCTTTGTCCGTGGCACTACAGCCAAGAACGTACGCTGGCGTTGGCCCTTCGCTGTCCTTCTTCTCGACTGGTAAAGTCGGAGGAGCAAAGACCAAATGACCTGCACCATCGAGCACCTGACGAAGCTCCTGTGATTCGATGTGGTAAATGAGAATGCGCTCGTGACCGGACGTGATGGCGAGCATTGTACGGTCGTGGCTGACAGCTGCGTAGAAGCTCTCGTAAGTCTTCTCCGGTTGTCCATCCCTGATTGCCTTGCTAAAGTCTAGCCAATGCGTCTCGTCTCCCCACTGTCTTGGATGCCCCGGCGCATACTTTGCGACTTCGCCATCGAGTTCGAAGTCTCGCAAGGGGTGTAAAGGAAAATCCCACTCCTTGGCGAAATCCTTGCGTGAAAAGCATCTCGTTTTAGGTTTTTCGTTACGTTGGGGGGTAGCCTCAATGGTGGCCATGCTGGTGTTGTTGCTTGATTTCCGCATGTCAGGAGCGATTTATGCTTATTCCATTGCGGCTGCCTGAAGCTTGGCCGCCACCCTTAGAGCGGAACTCCGCATTAGAAGCACACTTCACACGTAGGTTCGCAACGAATGAGCATGCAGACGTTACGAAGAGAGTAATTAAACGAAGACACCTGAGAACAGGTAGCAGCAACGACAAAGCCTTCACTTGCGGAATGTATGAGCTGAAACGAAACGCCAATCCCATGAATTGCCGACCACCCATCAAAGCTCGACCGCTCCGAGGAACAGGAACAAAGAGGGTAATACTGCAGGAAGAGGTGCCAGATCGACTCACCGATTCGAAACCGTGGACAGTAGGCTAGCTACAAGAGCAGCGCGCTGTCGTGGGTGACTCGAATCCACTAATTTTGGGCGTTGCCTTTGTTCAGCAGTCATGCATCTACAGATGCTGGGACAGACCCAACTGCTGAACCCACACTCGAGATCCGAAAATCTCGAGCATGTTCCGCCCGTTATGATGTGATCGGTGAGGGTCAGTATGAGGACATGCAGATCCATGAATGGAGGGGTCGTCAAGCGCTAGGCAGCCATATCGCCACCTTCGAAGTGAGGAGCCAGCATCAAGCTAGCAATTTCTACGAGAGTTGAAGTGCTGTACGTAAATGTAAGCTTTGCAAGTTTGGGGTCCGAGTACGTTGATGGTGAGAGGTGTAAGGAGCGTATGGAGAGAAGGCTGGAAAGGACCCACTTTGTTTTAGCGCGTTTTTCTAGCGTGGCATGTTCGCGTCGTCTGCTTCTGGCCCGGCCGTCATGTCATGTTCAAAGTTTAGCTTCATTTTCGATCTCGAGAAGACCGCGCCCTACTCATGAATGCTCTCGTGTGTTGTACCTACCTGTTTCGAGTCGGACGACTCCCCTGTTCAGCGTGTCAGGATGGACCAGCAACTCAATCCTACGAAGGGGGTACTAGCTGATTACGCTCTTACAACCCTCCTTAGCCGGCGTAAGATTCATATACAAGACCTTCGCGTTTCTAGGTGTGGCCTTCGTCGGTGGAACCTTTGCGTTTGTTTTTCCCTAAACAACGGGCGGCATGTCTTGCATCATCCTCTGGTCCCCACCCTTCGCACTAATCATCACACTCAGATAGTGCATGATCGAGTACAGATCGTAGTTGAGACCGGTAGTCACTGTGTAGCGGTGGTTTGTGCCGTCAAGATGGCCATCCTTGTCCTCGTGCCACTTGTCATAGAACTCTTCGGTTGAATAGTCGTGTGGTGCGAAACCAAGGCTTTTCCAAGGATCCATCGGAAAGTAGATGGGCTGTTGCAGAGCTTGTCTGTTGTCATTGTCGGATGACAAAGGACAGCTTGTTCGACCCTGGAATACCTGGTAAGGTTCTTGCATTCGAAGTGCACAAAGTGGTCGCCTGCTTTGTGATGAGTGCAGGATCAAAAGCATCCATAGAAGTAACTTACGGCCAGCGCGCTGGTGCTCGTGCATAAAGCCAAGGACATGGCATATATCAGGAGCGGCAAGCCAGTGCTGCAGGCCAGGCATTTCTATACCAGTCTGCCCAATCCAGGCGCATCTGGTTGCGGTGAGGACGCTTGTCCCAATCTTTTGGGTCGGGCATGCAGGACGTTGCGAGGGTAGCAAAGGCTGTCAAGGCTACTAGCATGCGTAAGGATGGAGACTGTGGTTGCGCCATTGTTGGGAGCAAAATTGTGGGTGGGAAAGAGATTACGGGCGAGTTTGGAGCTCATTTCGTAGATGCGGGGACAGGCTCCTTTGCGCTAATTGAGGCACTGATCGAGTCAAGTGAAGGAAGCCTGCAAGCGTAGACGTTGGGTTTGAAATGCCAACATCACTTTCCAGTATTGTCTAACACAGCCTCGACATACGTCCCTCCTGTGATTTATAGCCAGGCCTTCACGGCCGAAAAGCTTCCATGGCTTCCCTTGGCAGATAGCGTCCCTTGCTATCTCTTTGGACTTTCATGGCTGTCCAGTGATGACCAAAGCATTCCATGGCCCGTCTTCGCGGCTCTCATTTAGCCACGAGCCCAATCTTCCTCCTCGTTCTTCGATTGGGGAAATATTAGATATCGACCTTGTATGCTGTTGATGATCTGTCGCTCCCGTGCGCGGTCTTGGAGTATCAAGTCGAACCGTGATCAGTTGTGTCTTATCGGTAGGCTGCAGCTGGTCAGATTACCCATGCTTGGGATACGATCAAAGTAAATCCCACCGCCGCTGAACCCATATCGTAGGGAGTAATCGGGCTTTCACTATGTCGGCGTCGTTTCCGATGGACGAATTGTCGGACACGGGCGATGATCCGCTGTATCACAAGTTCGAGTTCGAGTTCGAGTTCGAGTTTGCGCATCTGGTGCTGGAGCGTTATTTTATTCACCGAACAACCAGGCGCTGTTACTTGTATCTCTTAATTATCGATCACATCTCGTGGTTCAAGGTGCTGCGCAGCAACAGTAGTTCACCTGATTCCGCCCCGGCAGTGCAGCCAGCCCCGTAGTTCACCAGATCTCGACCTTGCGCAGGGCTGATAACAAGCTTTGAAGTGGAGCAGCGAAGCAACCTCGAAGCGACCTTCCAAACTCACACACTTAAGCTAGCAGCGTTTGCACAAGTCCAAACCCTAGTTTCGTGAGTAAGCATGTGACTCGTTGGATGCTGACAGATTGATCCGGCGGGGAGTGACATAACCCAGCGATCCGAATCCGCGCTACCGCCAACTTCCAAGCAATCAGCCTCGCGTTTCAGGTGGCTTGCACCTACAAATGGCGAACACATGGCGAATAGGACCCGAGGGTGCGGGATGTGTTGGGGGCCGCTTCTAGTGCCAGAGTGTGGTCAGTGTGTATGCCCCTAATCAGCCCTGTGATGGTCCGTGTGTGCCGATCAAAGTCAATCATGATCACCCGGCCCTACTGAGTAGGGGGTTCTGGTTAGGATCCGGGGTTCTGGTTACTGGGATGTTGGCTAAGGTCCTGACTAGCATTCTGGTAGACGTGGTATTTTCGGTGTTCGGGAGATTACATTGCTCCAGCTGGCGAGCTGAGCGCCGTTGCGGATAACGAGTGCCGGAGAGAAAGATTACATTGATGGAATAGCAAGCTGAATTACGTTGCGGGTGGTGAATGCCGAATGCACTGTCCTCTAGTCTATACCTAGTCTATACTTCGTGTCTCTAACTCTTTGTCGCAAAAGAGCACGTTCATCAAAGCGTCCATCGACCAGCGGAAGAAAGGGAGTGTGTAGGAGACAAGAGGTTAGACATTATGGATTGTGAAAGTTCAGTGCGTGGTGTGGGCCTGCCAGAGGCACACAGCTGATGGGACATAGGAAATCCATCCTCATGATCCTGGCTCTGGTGTTACAAAAGACTTAGAGGCAAGCCATGAACCTCAGAAGACATTACGGCATTGATCTACTGACGTTCAAGAGAAGCTAGAAAGGTCGAAGACTGCAGCGCGAAATGTGCTATAGCCAGTTTCTCTTACGACACAGGGGTCCAGAACATAAAACTTGTGTCATCGTAGGTGTTATCTGTTGTATTGAAGCCGAAGTCGAAATCGAACTCGCGTATGCTCTCGGGCAGAATTTGGTCCTCTGGAATCGTGTTCGTGAAACAGTCGCAAGACACCTGGTCATTCATACATGGCTGCAGAGTGATCGAATGATGGTCTCTGTAGTCTTTCCGTGGTGCCGAGGGCGGCTGCGAAGGAAACGCAATTTTCGAGAAGGCTAGTTGTGCCAGCGCAGCTGCATCATCGCTGGACGTTGAGTATTCGAGAAGATCTTGCAGGTGTGGGGTCTTGCCATTCTCTGGATATCCTTCCACACGTCCTGTGCTGGTTCGGTTCCACCCAAAATCATCCCGGAGTTGTGGCTGCGATTGCAAGATCTTGACCCATTCTGTTTTGATAACTGGTCGCTGGAGAAGAGACAAGATGACATTAGTCTGGTGCCAGTTTTTCATGGTCTTGCCGTCTTTCTCGAAATGCTGCGCGATGTGGTTGCACCGATCTCTCCAGCTGGTGCTGAAATGCGTGCAGAAGCCGCATCCCCATCCGGTGCGCGTTTGACGATCATGCTTTGCTACTTCTAGGTGGCCGTCTCGATAACATGTTTCGCAGTGATGCCGGGTCTCATGGTGGTAGAGGAAATCCTTTTCGAGAAAATAAATGGCTCTGCAAAGCCCACATTTGAAAGCGAATCGACGTTCCTGGTAAGCCTCCTCGTGCCGCTTCCAATCATACTTCTCAATGAAGGGCTCCTCGCAAGAGGTGCACCAGTAGCGTGGCTCTCTTTGCGATCGTCGGCTACGGCGAGTTCTTGAGACACATGTTGCGAAAGGGTCCTTCTCCGAGGACGCCTGGCGCTTCCTGGGCTTCCGCTTCGATTTAGGTGACAGGGGCAAATCAGTGTCTCCGGCGGGACTGGTGGCGTACGATGACGGTAAAGGAGATTCCTCGCCTATCGAGGAGCAAATGCTGGCAAGACTGGGTCTGCGATAGTAATTTGCCTGGTCAGATTGATTCGATATTGATGAAGCTGTCGAGGCCATCGAGGAGCGCTGCCAGCCAGAGAAGTCACTGGCATTCGACGTTCTCGGGTCTGAAACTGAAGAAAATTGGGTCGATACTGAAAGGCGTGGTTGCTGAGAAGGCTGCTGGATGGCCTGTTGATATACTGGGGCTAATGTCCATGGGTCTGGAACTTGGTTCGGGAAAGCTGCAGTCGTCGTCAACCATCTTGTGATCGACTCCACCGAGGAGTTTGAGGTACCTGAAACCATATGGTTGTACATCCAGGCGTCATTCTGCTGTGTAGTAGGCTGTTGCAGGTCCTCGGTGTACTCCAGAATGGGAGGCATGGTATCGTTCATGTTTGTGTACATGTTCGCGTGCATGTTGTTCGTGATTTTTATACCGTAGCTTTTATATCGTGTGCGATCCTGCGCAACTGTCTAGGGTACATATAAATGGTTACAGTATTAACACATCGAAGGCGGGGAATAGAAAAGTCGATCAAATGGAGAAGATACGCGAGTACCACGGGAAAATTAGACGACCTGTTCACTCCTTGCCTCATGGCGACCGATCTTATTAGCATCGTGCTCGAGCTTCTGAGGCTACAAGATGCGTCCTGATGCGGTTACGGCGGTTTAGTCTACAGGCAGGTGCTCACCTGAAACGCGCCCGCTGTCAGCGCGCTCAGCGACCACGTTTCAGCGTTTTGTCGAAACATCAGCACAGAGCCTTCATAGCGACCCTGGTTGGTTGACATCTTCCGCACAGACGCGCATCGCATTTTGTGCGGTCGCACGCGCTGTGCATGCGTTCATTTGCCTGTTGGGGCGAGCAAAAGGGGGGAGATGTTGAGGGAGGTTGAAGGGTGAGGAGGCTGAAACGCGAGGCAACCGCGTCGTTCGCCAAGCGAGTCGTCGTCATTGAGCTGCCTTGACTACCTCGAGGAATGCGCACCAATGGCATCATTACTAACAATTTCAGCAAAAGGGGATACAAGACTATCGATAACCTTTCGATTGGATTTCTGGTCTTTGTCTTCGACTTTATCAAGGTTCGCTGTTCACCAGAGCCTCGAAGTGCGGAGCACACCGATTTGGGAACAAAGCGGGCGCCCAATCATTCCATTGCTCTCAGTTTCTCAATCAGAGGACGTGCGCGAAGACCAAGAGCACTGTGACAATAGTTTACAATTCATCGTGACTTCTTTGCTACGAGGGCGTCGAATCGACAGCGTTCAGGACATCTTAGAGGTCAATCTGGCTTAATGAATCATGTCTTGAACAGCTGCACATATCTTACATTTGTCTACGTCGGCCTCGCGGATGGGAAATACCGATACTGGTGTCCTCATCGTCATCGATAGGCTTGATTGTGTCATCTGCCAGAAGGATGAACCATTGACTCCATGGCCTCAGTCGAACAACTTGTTGAGCCTCACAACCAGGGAACGATTGAGGACGTCAGGTACGGCAGGGTTAGTGCACAACTCATGCTTGAGTCTCTGGTCTGAAATAAGTCGAATCAGTAGCCTCCGGGATATGGCACGGTTCAGTTTGCTGACTTGGATCTGCGGTCGTGCGTAACAGCAGCATGTACCCAACGCGTCTCTACGCCGGTCTGCCAGGTTGAGAACATCGATAGACAACAAAGCCTAAATTGCGACATATGCTGAAGGTTACAAGTAACTTGACAGATCGTTCCATACCGACACCTTGCCTTTGCGTGGCTTCCACGCCTTGAACTCGTGTGGTAGCAGAAGCGTCGTTGTAGGGCCACGGCCGAAGTCCCAATATAGACCTAGCAAATGTTACATGCGCTCCATTGTGGCGACAGTGTTTGATTCAGGCATCGCCAAGATCTCGTGATTGCCCTCGCTGGCTACAGTGCCCCCTAGGGCCTCTGCCATCCCTACTGGTTCCTCAGCTTTTGTAAGTCCTGTAAGAAGTCGACGTCGCCTTTCCACAAAGCCACACCAATGCCTTGGATGGCGGATGTATCCTTCTTCCAATACACTATGCCGTTGAACTCCTGGTGCTGCCCGCTTACCTGCTCTACCAGAGCTCGTCGCTCCTTCCATGTGACAACAGCATCACCGGCCTTCCAATGCGCCTGCTTGAAGTGGTAATACCTGCGCCTCCAAAAATTGCGCCAGAGGTCGAAGTCTTATTCGAAGCCGATGCCGTCATTGCCATAGGCAGCGAGAAGATCGAATCCAATGCAGATGACTTTGTTTGCAAGGCGAGGCGCGGTCACGACGACGTCGGCGACCGCTCCTAGCTCCCATCTACCAGCAGGTTGTCGACCAGCATTTACTTGAGGATACAGATTGGGAGGTCGCTTATGTGGCCGCGGAGTTGTCCAGGGCTAAGCGTCGAGCGGAAGGGGCCGAACAAGGTAGCGCGGGGCGTCGACGAGAGTAGGAGAGTACGTTGTGAAGAGTCCCATGACCCCGTGAGAAATCTCGAGGATGGCAGAGGAAGGCGTGAACGTTTGCAAGTCTCGAGGCTGGTGGAGGGGAGGCTGATTAAGGTTGTTGAGATCGGGAGATGGATGGACCCCGTTGAACGAAGACATTGCGAGAGTAGACAAGGTCGATATGCTGGTGGCGAACTCGACATAACAAACCCGCATGGCTTCGTAGCCCCAGCAGCAGGTTCATGTTCCTGTGAATGCTTCGAGTGACTTCGCAGTGGCACAACATACTTGCCTGCAATCGTTGAGCAGCCTTTCAGTGGCCAGTATGGCCTTACCCTTCTGTTCTCAGAATGTCTGAAAGCTTTTGGGTTACCTGTCGGGGCGTGGCTTCCGCTGAGGCTGGTGTTTTGTCTGCAAGTGTATGGCTCCTTCCCCGTCTTCGCCGCTTCCCGAACACTCACCACCCCACCACAACACACCCTCCCACCTCTCTCGCTGCAGCCTTCACAATGTATCCACGCATCTCTTCAAATGACAAGAAGCCGTCCCCTTCTTGCTCTTCTTACCATACCGTCCTCCTCAAATCAGTGCGTGCAGCAGTCCCTGCCTTCCTCTCTCTCCCCCTCTCTCCCTCACTCAGCAGCGCCTTCCTTGACCACAAATGGACCCGCTACCAGTACATCAGCAGATGCAGCCCAGAAGGACATACTGTTTCTTCAGACTGCCATTGAAAATATACTCATACTCGAGACCGCCTCAAACGCGCGGCGGCGCCACCCGTCTCCGCCGCCTTGAAGACGACGAGGTGTACGGCCAAGATCGGGGCTCTGACTGACATGCTGACATGCGCCAGATCTCAGAAGCCCTGTTGGCAGAGGTGCCAATTCCACGAAACAAACCGCAGATCCCCCCCATCCCYCCCCCCAGACYCCTCGAGCCACCGCCGTTCCCACGATCTACCGTTGACAACGAGACCCAATGAACATGTATTGCAGCGCACGGGTAACATCTCCTGCCAGCACGTTGGCTTGCCAATGACAAAGAAGGCTCTTGCCTCTGGGCATCCGCCAATACAGTCGAGAATGCTCGACCGTGAGATCATCGAGCTCTAGCAACGAAGGCGCTATCTTGCGTCTTAGATTCGGTAAGTGCGATGTACCTTTACATTGCATGATACCAAGATGACGAAGCCAAAGCTGTGAGAAGCTTTTTTCTTTCGCCGACACCAAAGCATCATGTGCAGAAACCAATTGCAGTGGCCTCGAGTGTTGAACCTCACCGGAGCTTCGGTTGTTAGCAAAGCTGCTCTACCGTGGTTCGTGCGCTGGCCAGCAGCCTGGAGACTGAAAGCCTACCCATCCGTCACTCACGGCAACAATACGATTGACACTGTGCCAGCATGATATCGATATCTGGAATGAAAGGGCCTGAGGAGGATCCGGCAGTCCGTATGCCTATCGCTGACGCCATGCAGTCCGAGAACGAGATTGGACACTACTGTGCAGACCGCAAGGCGCATGAAGGTAGGAGAAGCAGGACTTGACAATAGCGAGTAAGGAACAAAGGATGGTCGAGGAAGACCACACGAACCAGCATCAACAAAGACGATATCAAGATTTGACATGGAGACAAAGAAGAGAAGACCTCGAAAAGACCAAGCACTTTGCCACCACATTCATTGTGCAGCGCCAGAAGAATGGACGTTGGCCAGGGCCAGAGGATCAGGAGCAACAAACAGAGCCGTCTACGCTATGGGTGGCCTATTTCGATATTGTGAATAGAATTGCCGACACGCCACAGAGGCCGATTGGTCTGCTCGGTTGCGGGCAGTGATACTCACGTCAGCATATATTCCCCGGCATTGCACGGTCGTCGACACAGACATTAAGTGGCCGTACGCCTCTCAGGAAATCAGCCCAACACACCAGTGTCCTGATGTGGCGCTGAGGGACAGGTCATCTACTGCAGCGCTTGCGTTTATAGACGTGTTGGCAAACGCTCCGGGGACACTTCCGGAAGGAGACACCTCCTATCTAGGGACGCTCAAAACACCACAATTGCTTGGGTACGACTCATCGTCTTGGGAACTCGGGCACAGGCAGAAGCTCTTCCAGACGCCGTGCAACCGCGGCGCAACGGTCGTTGTAAGACTCAACTTTGGCTTGCAGCAAGATCGACCAATCTTTGACGTCCTGCAACTTTGTACCGACAAGCGCCGTTCGAAGGTCTTCGTGGGTATCGTCGACGGCATGTTCCTCGACATCGAAGCTCTTGATGATTCCATGATGGACGTTCAGGGTAATCTCAGGGCCATCAACGAAGTCGAGCTTGGTGTCAAACTGCGGTGTTTGCGCCCACATCCATTCGAGTGTCTGTCGTTGTCAGTAAAATCTTGCACAGAGTTGGAGGAACAAGCACTTACACGAAGCTCATCGTATCCCTTTTTGATATCAGGGATGTTGAGGAGTTCGTCGCCAACCATTTCGGCGATATCGGTCTTGCCCACGCTGGCATACGTCTCCGCGAAGACTTCTTGCAGGCGCTTCTGATACGCCTTCAGGTCAAGGCCAATGTTCGAGACGGGCGAACTGACGCTTTCAACGCCCTTGGCTTCGATGTTGTGCTTCGCTGGTGATCGGAGATACTGCGAGATGATGTGAAGATTCGGCGACTCCAGCAGAGTTGTTGCATGATGCAATGCTCTCAGACGAGTGAGTTTGTATGCCGAACCAGACACTTTCAGAGGCTTCGGTATGCCGTCATCGACAGTATACGGCGTGCGGTGTGTGTCTTCTGGGTCGGCCGGACGCTTCTCGTGTCCCTGGTCGAGCACAATGTCGTGCCTTTCGTTGACTCTTGCTCGCTCGATGCCCTGCCTTCGCAATGCGCGCACGACCATCTCGGCGTGTTTGTCCCTAGTGAACTCTGAACGAGGGCAGGTGATGCTCCAGTTCAGGTTGCCTTCGTCATGGAAAACAGTACCACCTCCAGATCGCCGCCGTACTATATCGACCACTCCTATGCCTGGAGGCTCTGTATCCTTCAGTTCCTTCACTTCGGTCGCCGCGTCAAGGATCCCCAGGTTGACCTCACTCCAAGGGTTTTGGTTGCGTCCTAGCACCACGCATGGCCGATTCACGTAGAGGAACAAGACTGTGCTGTCAGGCGGTGACTTGCGCAAGATGTGATCTTCGATGCTGAGATTCAGGTATGGATCGCTACTGCGAGATACGTAGCTCTGCAGCTTGTGCGCCGGGTTCGAGACATTCTTGGTAAACGAGGAATATGGTCGGCGCGCGTGCGCGAGCCATGTTGGCGTTGTGGCAGTCTGTATCGGACGATGTGAGATGCTGCGACATTGCACGAAGCCCCGGAAGGTACATGACAGCTGCAAGCCCCTTGACGGTGCCATTGCGCGAGTTGGCAGAGCTGGTGTTGAAGTTTGGAAGCTCCAGATGCTGCGAGCTGCCGACGCGCCAAACTGCCGGGCGGTGTCCGCCCCCACGCATCACACCAACCGCAACGTTAAAACTCGGGCTTCAACTTCCACACCACGGGGGTTATTTTCGATGCGTTTTGCTCTTCAAACGTGTGGTACCGCCACGACCTCATTTGGAACCATGTCACTGCCATTGGACGCGTCTCCTCCCTTCGCGCTGGACGCGTCTTCTTCCCTCGCCTGTCATGTGGCTGTGACGCCTGCTTGCTTCGAACAATGGAACGAATTTTGAATCACAACCACATATCACGCCCTGTCAGCATCTCAGCAGCACTTCTCACTATGGCTTGGACAACCCGTCATCTAGCATCTGGCTCCGTTCTCCGCAGTATAGACAGCATCGCCTGCAGCTTGCACACATCAACACAGTCGAGTGGATCAGGCTGTCCAACCAAACCATTGATGTAACTGTAGTCCTCGCCTGGACGAGTGCTGCAATTCCATAAAATCCATGAGCATTTCCTAATGATTACAGGCCCAGACAATATCTCACGCATGGACAAGTAATATTGCGCCCCCTCTCGTTTCTGGTTCCTCTGGTCTCCTCATTCAGCTCGGCTCCTCTCAGAGTCCCAATTCTCAACATCTCTTCGACGGTCATATCAGAACATTTGTCTTCCGCCTATTGCGTTGGACCATCAGGCTTACCCTTGAAGGCATCTCATACGTACCAGCCCTGCAAACTAATGCCACTCCTAACATCAGACAGGTTTGTAAGACCACCACACCAGAGACAAGCATTTCCGTCTCCTTACGCGCCTCCTGGTATTCATGCACCAGATCATTTGTCGACTTTCACATGGTATTGCTGCGGCCTTGGACCTTTCGGCTTGGTCGGCGCGAGGACGCTGCTGCAGACTTGAGCCGCACCTTCTTTCACCTGCAACATCTTGCAGCACTTCCATCTCTTTGAGCTCATTGTCCCCTCGATTGTGAGGGCAGAATAGTCCAAGGGGACGGGAGTAGCTGGGTTTTGATGATATGAAGCCCGATGGGAAGTCGAATTTCATCAAGCAAAAAGACTCATCGACCCCGCGGTGGTTGTTGGCTCTCTCTGAATACAACA
This sequence comes from Phoma herbarum, assembly GCA_001599375.1. Taxonomy (NCBI): domain Eukaryota; kingdom Fungi; phylum Ascomycota; class Dothideomycetes; order Pleosporales; family Didymellaceae; genus Phoma; species Phoma herbarum. The sequence continues at coordinate 985,671 of BCGR01000009.1, read as the reverse complement.
GCTCACAAGTTCGAATCTCGCTAACAGCAGTGACAGAAAGCTCGCAAACGCCATACGATCACGACAAGCAGCAGCAGCAGCAGTCCTAATCACAGCAGCCACGACCTCCTTGCACCCCCCCCCCCCCCCCCCCCCCCCCCCCCCCCCCTCTTACTCTCCCGTGACTTACTAATGGTGACTCCGCAGCTTTTCTCTCCCCTCTCGCCCTCCTCCGGTAAGTCACAAATCCTCTAACAAGCGTTATTCACCGCCCGTCAATAAGTCTTCCTTTATGCACTTTTTGCTACTTGCTACTGTACAGCTCTGTCTGCTTATGCACAGCTACATGAAAGCATAAGAGCCGCCTTGCAATGGACAGACTCTCGGTTGTTGCACGTAGCAACTGCTTGCAACGAACGAGGGCAGCGGGGTGTGATAGGCTTCAATGCCTGTAGCTTACTCTGTTAGGGCGGCGCACTCGAGTGTTGTTGTTTTGTTCATCTCGCACCCACCTTGTTCTCCTTTGCAGAATCCGTCGACCCACAAAACCCACAACCGCCATCAACACAGCAATTACCACCATGCTCTCCTTCCTCCGCAGTCTAAGCTGCTTCAGTAACTCCTTCTGCTCCTCCACCATGTCTCTGCCGCCTCCGCCGCGCCCTGCCGCGGGTCCCCGTCCACGTCCCGTCACGATCGCACTCCTGCCTCACCCGCAAACCAGGCGTGAGCCAAGCGGTCTCGTCATGGGACGCAGCTTCTCCAACCAGTAGGTAGCACCATAAGTACTCTCTGCGGCCTGAAAGTGCTGCGCGTACAGACTCGGGCCACTCCAAGCACCGTTCTGGTGGAGCTGTTGAGCTGGAGGTCGCACCCAAGTAATTCCACGCTGCGATGGGTCAACGCAATGACATTCTACACGCATACTGTAGGTGTAGAATACCAACACAGAGCGAGCCTTGTTCCACCAAAATGACGGTGATGATTTCTGCGCACCGTCTACTCGCCTTCTGCCGCTGAAGCGGTTGTGTACGATCGTTTGTTTTGCATAGTGATAGGTAAGGAATATCGCTTTACAGGGTTGTCGGCTTCGCAGACTCTGTGATAGGCGCTCGAATCCATCATGAATACAAGGATTTTTTTTCATTTTCACTTTCACTTTGCAAGCTCCTGACAAGTCGTTACGTCGCGCTAGTTTCACGCCTTAGGCTGAACTCGGTTCCCCACGTCCGGCTCCGGCCCTGATGCAGTAGAACATGACCGCACGACAGCCGCCCAAAGTTCCAACATCCCGGTGATGGTTCTGCATAAACTGATACATAAGACCTAGCTTCCCCATAACCATGTAGGACTCCCTCGCAATTTGACAGCAAATCGCAGCTCCTTGCCAACTCAACCACCAACATCGCGACCAATACCAGAAAGACACAATGATCTCAAAAGAGTCAACCGGTAATGAAACCCTCCCCATCGTTATAGCAGGCGGCGGCTGCGTCGGCCTTTTCCTCGCGCTCCTTCTCACCCACTCGTCCCTCCCCAACCAAATTATCGTCATCGAACCCCAACATCCGGACCCGTCCTCCACCCGTGCAATGGCCCACCAACCGCCCACCTTTCCTCTCTTTGCGCAAATACCGGGCTTATTACCCGAACTCATCAAGGCTGGCAGTTTGAGCGAGGGTCTTTGCTTCAGGACAAGCGTGCGGAATGGGAGTCGGGTGATTGCTGAGAAAAGGTTCGATAATGGAGGGGAGGGAATGAAGGGGAAGGGGCAGTTGTTGCTGCCGCAGGGCAAATTTCAACAGGTCTTGATGGAGAGATTGGCGAAGAGTGAGCAGGCGGAGGTTAGGCTGGGATGGAGCGTAGAGGGGTTTGAGGAGGTGGATGAGCACGTTAGTGTAAGGATAAGGGCGGCGCGTGTGTCTACTCCTACCTTGCCGTACGAGGAGCCTGACAGCTCGAATGACGGCAAGCCTGATGGCGGAAACAACGCTACCAATACCGAGCTGATTGATGCAAGTTATCTCATCGGCGCGGACGGCGCACACTCCCTAGTCCGGAAAGCCATGAGCCTCGAGCTAGAGGGCGAGACGCTGGATGCGCAGCTCGTGGCCACAGATCTTAGGTTCCCATTCAAGAAGCATGGCTTCTTCGATGCGAATTTCATCGTTGATTCCCAGAACTACGGACTCATTGGCCGCATTGATAATGAGGGGCTATGGCGCGTCAGCTATGGTGTACCCGGGACTCAGAGCGAGGAGGATATCAGGAAGAATGTACACGAGAGGCTGAGGGGTATGCTTCCGAATGGAGGGAGTGATGAAGCAGAGAAATATGGGTTCGACGTTGTCAGAGTTGCGCCGTATAGGGCGCAACAGAGATGCGCGTCGACGTTGGTAAAGGAGAAAGTATTGTTGATTGGTGATGCCGCGCATTGTAAGATTCCTGACCCAATTTCAACGAGTGCAGACCTGGAGACAAAAGAAACACAAAACTAACCCACATGCAGTAACAAATCCTTACGCTGGCCTCGGCCTCGCCTCCGGCATCGCAGATGCCGATTCCCTTGCTCCTATCCTTGCGCACATACTCTCTGGCAAAGCGTCGTCGCCCTCCACACTCCTATCTTCCTGGTCCGAAGCGCGGCGACAGAAATTCTTCGATGTTGTCGACAAGCCGAGTCGGGCGGCTTACAAGCGCGTCAGAAGTAACGTTGATACGGACGAGGATGTCAAGGCACTGCTGGAGAGTGATCCCATGGTGAAGGCGCTGAAAAGTGGGATGCCGGTTATGCCGCCAAGTTTGAGGAGTGCGGGAGAGGAGATGGAGGGGTGGTAGGGCCTGTGTGGTGGTATCATAATACCCTGCGAAGGCGCGCCTGCTGCCGGCTGTAACTGCAGCAACAGGACATGGGCGTATGGGATCTGTTTGCCGATTAAGATCATTCCTACGGGGTGACATGATCTTCGTACCGCTTGCAGCTCGAAGTGTATCGCACAGACAACAAAAGCCAAGCCATTGGCTGGTTGGGCAAGTTGAATGTTGATGAGCGGCCACTTTTCTCTCACCTGGGGCAAGTTTTCTCTCAGGTCCCCGACTTGACTTACATCAATGCTCGTTGCTCTGGGTGACTGCTTCCGCTTTCTCATCGTACTATTTGAACGACGAGACTTACATCAACCTTTTTCTCATCCTCGATCCAGCACGATGTCGAACAACCAGCAACCTGCAGTACCTAAGCCACCACCACAGCCACCGGCCATAGGGTTTGTCGCTGTAATTCCTTTGCCTTCGATGATACTAGTCGTACTGTGATAGCCATGTGAGCGCTGATGGTATGGCGACCGTGGTGATTGGACCTTCTGCTTCCACATACCTCGTTCACAAGGTTTTGATCACCCATCATTCCGAATATTTCTCCAAGGCGCTGAGCCGTCCCTGGATGGAAGCAGAGGATCTCATTGTAGTTCTCGCGGGTGTCGGTGAAGAAGAGTGTGAGTTTCGAGAAGACTGTGATCAAGACAATACTTACATTCCTATGGTCAATCTCTTCGTCCATTGGCTCTACACTCAGCGAATCCCTCACGACTACGACGCTTTTAAAAGTGTCACTCGGCGTCCTGATGCCCCGAGAGGGTACAACATGGGCATGACCCTGGTCCTTGCGAAAGCCTACGCTTTAGGCGACAGGATCCTAGCGTCAACCTTTCGTCGCGTGGCCAACGATACTCTTATTGGTCTCACAAGCGCTTACCTCTGGACGCCATATGTGCTTTTACCGACGGTCGCCTACGCATTTTCGAATTTTCATAGCGACCGCAACATCCTTCAATTCTTGACCAACAGTTCTGCGAATCTTGGAGCCCAGAAGATGATGAGAACAACGATCAAGACGCACTGAGCGAGCTTCCCCCAGCGTTCACCGTCCGAGTCATGAGGCGCCTCGCTTACCTGCGCCGTGGCAGATACGAGGGCTGTTACGTCGAGCACAACGACGACGAAGAACAAAAGTCCTGCAAGAAGTCTCACATGGAGTATGCTGGTGGTGAGTATGGCCATGGCTACTTTGGTGAGCCAAAGCCAGACGATGACTAAGCTCAGTGAAGCGACTCCCAGCGCCAGATTATTCGGTAATGGTCAGAAATGAGCTTAAGGGAGCGCACAAAACTTTCAAAAGCAACATCGAAACGGTGACAGCGGTTGGACTTCAAAGCAAGGTCGTAAGCTCTGTTACGCGACGGATGCGCTTGCTGTGCTTGATGATTTTGACAAGGCTTCGAATTATGGCAAACATGGTCTTTTCTGGTCAATATCATTCTCTATACATGCAATCTCCATGAATTGCGTCCAAATACGTGCTTTATTCTCCAGCTTTGCACTCGGATCCTTAAAACCAATACCCTCTGGACCCCTCCCTAGTTGCTTTCAAGATCTTGTTAACTTCTTCCTGGCTCCTCGGGCCAGCACTCGCCCTCCCACTCGCCCTCTGCTTATACCCGCCGTTCTGCCAGCTATCTCGATCGAGCTTGTATTCAATACGGACTTCCGCGCCCCTGCGCTTCGGGTCATCGAAGCGATCCAGCCATCTATTCAGCTGCGGTTTTGTACTCATCTTTGTCCGGGAGTAGGTCAAGGTGATAATGATCTTCCTACTTCTCATCTTGGCCTCCGGATCCGAGTTTGGCGTCGCTGCAGCAGCGAACTTGTGCAGTTGTGCCTCGCTGAGCCTGTTGAGGAAAGTGACGACGTGGGCGAAGTTGTGGTTCCGCACGGTTGTGTGTACAACTGGCGCGAAGAATAGAACGGCGTCCAGAAATTCTTCTTTGATCTGAGAGTTGACACCAATCAGACCGGACTTGGTGATGAAGTCGCGATTCTGCAGAGTCACTGCGCGTTTGTCGCCTGAGTTGAGAACATGTTTGTAGATCTCGTCGCGGAGTTCGCGCGGTAGGGCGAGGAAGCCGCTTGTTACGGGAGACAAGAGTGCATCGGAGGCAGGTGTTGATTGGTCCACGTCGATCACGAATTCCTCTCGTGCTTCCTGGTATTCGATTGACGATGTTACTGTCTGTTCTGCAAAAGCAACACAACGACCATCCGTGCAATTCTCATGAACGTCCAGGGTGCTTCGTTTCGTTGATCGTGCCTCTGCGAGGTCTTGTTCCGGCGCCTTTCGTTTTGGTCGTTGCCGTGTTGCTCGAGCCGCGGGAGGCTCTTCTGGTTGGGCAGAAGGGTCAGAATACGTTGCTTCTCTCATGGCATCTTCTCGTCTCGTTTGTCGGCGTGTTGCACGAATTTCCCGTTTCCTGGGCTCGGGGGCCTGGTTGCGGACTGCTGCATTGTACAGCCTTGATTCTCTGCGTGTAGCAACCATCTTTGACATCGGATATGGTCTTCAACAATGATTTCGTGGGAGAGGTGATGTCTTTGTGTACTTGTGATGTGGACACTGTCAGGCGGCGGCAAGGCAGCAACCATGCGCGCTACCTTTATCAGGCTAGCCGCTGGTGGCCTGGTGGTGGGAGCCTCGAATTGTGAGCGCTCTCGGTGCAATGCATATGCAGATCCGGTTCTGACATTGGTCAAACAGCAATAAAAATTTGGATATGGTAAAAGTAGGGGAGTAATTCTGTGCATTATTCCCGCGATGTGCTCTTACAGCAAAGGTATCAGTAAATCCATAAACGCCTTGCTATCATAATTGATCATCCCCATCAGGGTATCGTACCACAAAAAAAAACACCGAAGTTTGGTCGGCTTCACATAAAGTCAAGGTGCGATTGCTTAGACGTGGTCATGGCCTCGAATCGTGTTAGTTTCTTCTCGATAGAAGTTCACGGGTAATCACTTACGGCCCAGAGCCCTGCCCTTCTTGCCAAGCGCCTTCGCCTCACTCTGCTTGATCTTGGCCAGTCTTGCCTCCTCTGCAGCTTCCTTCTCAAGCCTCCTGACGTGCTCACGTGCCTCGCGTACTGCGTTCTTCGCCCTAAAGAGTGCCGCATCAGCCTCTCTCTCGGCAGCCTCAGCCTGACGGAGTGATTGGGTGGCAGCGTGGATAGATGGGTCGCCGGAGCCGCGGTGTAGGACCGAGGAATGACGCTTTGTTGAGGATGTGCCAGTGTGGTGCGAGGACGTTGACGAGCGGTGCATGTCTGAGCTTGATGAACGGCGGCGGGAGAAGAAGCCGGTCTTGCGTTCTGGAGAGTCCACGGGGGCGGGAGGAGGAGAAGGTTCGCGGCGACCGAAAAGAGGCATTGCGGTGGTTACTTGATATTGAGCTTGGTGGTAATGGCAGGGGTGTTTGATGCAAGAGTGCAATCTCAACAAGGATAGCAGTAGATGTGTGGACTGAAAAGTGGAAGGAAAGACGGAAGAAACGGCACTGAAGATCTTATACTTGGTGTCCTATGCAAAAGACACCTACGTTGCTGTTCACGAAATGGGCATACCTCAGAAAGCAGGATCGCGGCCGTGCGTGACGTCAGAAATGGCGATCTCACCCCCTTCCAACACGATACCGCGACAGTGAGATCATCATGTCCCAAGCTCGTCCGGTTTGATTTAAGTAAACTGAAAGTGTAGTTATCGTGAGAACTGAAAGGTTGGTGAGACGGACGAACTGAAGTTGTGCTAAAGCAGGCTAGAGAAGCGTTTAGATGGGTCATTGACTACGGCTGGACCCTGGCGTGCCAGACTTCGGAGGTGCGCTAATGTCAGCCGTTCTGCTGCATGACTGAAGTGGACCCTATTTACCGGATGTACTACGTTTACAAGGCGTTCTTGATCCACCACTCCAAGTACTTCGCGGCGGCTCTGCAGGTACCAGGGCAGGGAGCAATGAAGAAGCAAGTCTGGCTAAGAGACGTACAGCATAGAATATGTGAGCAGCTCATGGAATTAGCTTGGTGATAATACCCGCGACGTAGGAGTAGTCAATCTCTTTCAACTCTAGGTCTACGCGCGGTCGCTGCCCGACTGCACCGATTTTTAAGAACGAGGGCGGCTGTCGACCTACATGGATGGGCATTCTCGAGATCCCATGCGACTTGCTAAATATCGACATCGAAGTGGTATTTGCCGTGCTCACAGCACTCAGGACCTGCCTGCTTGCGGACAGGCTGATGGCGCACAAATCTTGTCGGGAAGTCATTTCGACCCTTGAGCAGTTCGCCCGTAGCCACAGAATCTGGAAGTAGACCACGGCGCCCTCACCAGAAAGCTGCTCGAATACGCTTTCATGACGTCCCTGCCAACTGGCCTATCCTGAAGTTCTTCACTTATGATTTTGCGACCTGCATGCTGGAGTTTGTGACTGCCATGGGCTTATGGATGAATTACCAAGAAAGCTTGTGGATCACGTGCAGCTTATGGCTCTGATGCTTGAGACGGATGTCGCCGACGCCGACGAAGTATGCTACGAGGAGCATAGACCAAATGAACTGGAGCCATGTGCTGAGCAGTACTGCTACAATGAGGCGAGACGAACAATGTGTCAAGGGAGTTTGCGCACGCCAGTGCTGAGATGCGGCAAAGCAAAGGCAGAGTTATTCCGACAGGGGTGAGACGTGTTGCTACTAAGATCATGTCGGTCGTAGATAGAGATTGAACCGAAGGTGAGGGCCGCTTTCACTCCCAGCTCCACATCAACTTCCCGAAAGCTTGTGCTCATCTTCCCTCGAAGGTTCTACTTCAGCTTATCTCACAGCCACTATTATTGCCAGACAGCCTGGCACTATGTCGTTCCCATACAGGGCTGCTCAAGAGGGCACGTCGCCAGCGATATGGTGCGTATGCGTTGTGCCTTCAATGGCATGCCACCGCTGACTGAACGACAGTGCTGCTAACGAAGACGTCATCGCAACAAACAAATCGGCGCCGAGCACAAGGAGTGCTGCATCCACGAGACTCTGCTTGCATTCCACTCGGAGTACTTCGTTCATGCTCTAACAGGTCCCTGGCAAGAGACAGAGACGAAGTTGGTTATGTTGAACTACGTCGAGCCCAAGCTTCCGATACTGCAATTCCTTAGGACGACTTTTGCGAGCAATGTGGGAACCGTGAGTCTAGGCGACTATATAGTGTGTTCGAGAAAAGGTTGGGAGATATGCCTTCGGTCTTCCTCTGGCGCGTGAGGAGGAGGCTAGAAAATATCGCTGCAAGACCGAAGAGCGACTTCTGTTATGGGAACTATCTGAGCTGTACAGCCATATGCGATAGTCGACCTACCACGTGGTATGTCGAGCGACAGTTCATGGTTGTCGGACTTGTGGGCAAGATCTATCAGTCGCAGGCGTGCCTGCTACGAGCGAGTCAGCACGAAATCGGAACGGGAGAGGGAGAAAAGCTCGGAGAGGCAGCCGGCGAGTTGCCAATTGCTGCAAACATCTCGACTGTATTGGGACTGTCGGAGGAGCTGGCCGCTTGAGCCGCTCAACTCTTGTCGGTATAACTGTACGACAATCCTGGCTCGATATGGTGAAACAATAAAAATACAAAAAGTATTGTACAGCAGTCGAAACCGCAATGTGTGCCCTTCATCTACTCTAGAGAGGCGTAAATGACTCGGAAAGTTGAGAGTTCCGTAACTCCAGAAGTGACACATGGAATGAATGTCAGTAGTCGAAGTCGTCCAGCGACCCGATTCCGGCAGCGGCCAAAGCGCATTCAACCGCTTCGTGTCGGTCCCAGAAAAACTCGCGCATCCAAGAAGCTATCATATCGAGAGCAGAGATAGCAGTCGAACTCGTCCAGATCTTCTCGACTCGGTTCCACGCCTTCGTCTGCCACAGAGTTTCCGGATAGCGTTGCTGTAAAGCTGGGATTAGGCACCGTGGCGCGGAAGCTCGCCGTTTCCATAGCAATCCAGTCTGGATGAGATGCAGAATGCCAGACGAAATACTGAAGATAGCATGGAGATCAGGACTCGAGCATTGTGCCGCCAGGAACGTAGTTACCGCTGGTGACAATTCTTTGGTGGTAAACGACCCGGGGATGACGAGGACGTCAAATTGTGGTGCGTTCGCAAACGAGTTCTGCCTGGAAATCAGTATTTGTACCAATACGAATGGTTGACTCGCGGAGGGTGGTAGGAATGCAGGGCATGTGTTAACCTTTGTCTCCCTGCCAGACTCTCTCAGATGACCAAGGATGGCCAGGTACAGGCGAATCCGGCAAGACCAGGAAGTGGTGCTTCTTGACCAAGGAGTCGGGTTCGGGGTTGGCGACGATCGTGTTTGCTATATAGCAATCCAAAACTAGCTCACCGTCACTGGCATTCGAGCGCCAGAGGTGACTGGAAACGACCCTTCTCCGGTCACGCTGACATATCGAATGTCCACTTCATCAACGGCTTCCTCGAGCGTGCTTGCTGGCGC